>JASCQY010121595.1:0-14571 GCA_030264315.1 Sardinella tawilis
CCCCCCCCCCCCCCCCCCCCCCCCCCCCTCGGGGCCAATGGCAATTAAAGCAGCTTCCCCACTAATGGCCCAGTGGCCTTTCAGGCCAAATGTCCTAATCGAGTTGCCGTAGCCGGACACTGCCTCTTAATACAGACAGCTGAGGAGATTAGAGAGACAATGAGCATCACCTCGAACTGCCTCCAGCTTCTTACCGAGTGAGCAAAGTGAATGAGGGAAGACACATGACAGTAGTCAATCAATAGGTGGCAGTGCCAATTAATGACACACATTGAACCACCCACATAATAGCCAGTTATGTCCGCTTACAAATACTACGGATGTTAAAGACGTCTAGTTGACGGCATTTCTAATTTCAGCATCCCACCATCTCAAAAAAGGAGAAGAAGAGAGAGATTAAAACTAAGATGAAGAAGGTGTATTTCAGCTGTCACACACACACACACACACACACACACAAAGCCAGGGCAGTGCAGAAATACTAATACGGTAGTTTTTGAGGGAAGACACACACACACACACACACAGTCTCCACACTGACACATCCCCAACCACGCTAAGGAAAGACATCTGCAGCAACAGGGACGTGAGGAGGATTTAACAGACGAAAAGTGTAAGGGATTGTAATCAGAGATTATGCGCCTGTACTGTAGGATGGAGCAAAGCAATCAGGCCAAAGACTTTCAGCAGGACAAAACACACCCTTTGGAATCACACGAAAATGTCAGCAGGGATGCAGAGTGGGAGTGTGTGTGTGTATATGTGTGTGTGTGTGTATGCGAGTACGTGTGTGTGTGCGCGAGTATGTGGGAGCGTGCATGTACACTAAGGGCCGGATGCAAATCAGATTTGTGCTATATAAAAACATTAATATGGACTTCCTCTCTCTTTGTGCTTGTGTGGGTGAGTGTGTGAGAGAGAGAGAGAGGAATAGAATGTGTAAAAAAGTGCATAACTGCGTTCACTCAGAATCAATATGCAAATGCAAATTCTTTTTCTGAGAAAATGTGATTGTGTGTGTGTCTGTGTGTGTGTGTGTGTGTTTGTGTGTGTGTGTGTGTGTGTTTGTGTGTGTGTGTGTGTGGAGGAGAAGCCCCTGGGGGTTGAGGACGTGACCAGATGTGACAGAACAGCAGAGGATAGGAGCAGACAGGCGGCCCAGACGCCCCCCCCCCCCCACCTCCACACACACACACACACACACACACACATACAATCACACACAGACACAGTGTCTGCACTGACACATCACCAGCCAGCCTTAGACAATGCCTGCACCATCTGTCATAGAACAGCAAGAGATACGATGAACTGAAACCTGGAAGCATCCATCAGTTTAGGAGTGTGTGTATACAGTATGTGTCTGGTTAGTGTGAGTGCATGTGTGTATGGGGCTCTGTAAGTACGCATACCAGTTTGCAGTAGCCTTTGGTACTACATGCTAAATGTGTGTGTAATTCATTAGTACAGCACACTTCTTGTGCAGGTTGACAAAGGATGATCAGTTTATAATACAGTAATTCACAGAACATTTACATACTTAGTAATAGTAGTTGTAGTAGTAGTAATAGTAGTAGTAGTAGTACTTGTAGTAGTTGTAGTAGTTGTAGTAGTAGTAGTAGTTGTAGTAGTAGTTGTAGTAGTTGTAGTAGTTGTAGTAGTTATCGTAGTAGTAGTAGTTGTAGTAGTTGTAGTAGTTATAGTAGTAGTAGTTGTAGTAGTAGTAGTAGTGGTAGTAGTACTTGTAGTAGTTGTAGTAGTTGTAGTAGTAGTAGTAGTTGTAGTAGTTGTAGTAGTTATAGTAGTAGTAGTTGTAGTAGTAGTAGTAGCAAAGATTATGGAATATTGCCCAAGATAGAGCAACATACAGTAATACGTTACAACGGGAGCGAACGTGAATAGTTACGGTCTGCATAAGTCAGCATGTCACAATATAAACTTTTACCCGATCTTTTACATTAGCGAATGAGGGCTCGACTTTGGTCTGCATAAAGGGGGATTTTGCCCCCCTCCCCCTTCCAATATAGAACACGGAATTTAACACTTGTTGGTTCCTCTCAGTCCACTTTTACCCTCTCTGATAGTAGTAGTAGTAGTAGTAGTAGAGTATGATACCACTGGTGGTTTGCAGTAAAGTGAAATGCAGGTGTAGGTGTAGGCTATATCTGTAGGGAGTCTCTGGTCTCTGTTAGCCTGATGTATCAGCCGCTTATATCATTCCATTTCATATAGCGTCTGATCTCTATCCATTTGGATTTGTTTGCTTCCTGGTAGGTACTGGTAGGTAGATACTTTCTGCTTTAAACCAATTGCTACTGTTTGGTCGTGGCTTCAACTAATCGCTACTGTTTGACCATGATGCATGTTACCTGCTGGAATGCATCGTTTGAAATCTCTGTTCGCTGATTGGTCCGTCCACTGTAGGAGATGGAGCAAACAGAAACGAATCGCTAGTTTCCTGACTATATGGAAGAGGCAAATGAAATTGGCCGGAAGTATTAGGCGGCGCTAGCCAGGCTAGGTCTCTGTGGCAGTGTGGCTAAAACAGACTGACTGAAAAAGTCAGACTGATAAACAAACACTCACCAGCTCTCAAAGTAACCATGAGTGTTTACTGGGGAGTGTGTGTATGTGTGTATGGGTGTGTGTGTGTGTGTGTGTGTGTGTGTGTGTGTGTGTGTGTGAGAGAGAGAGAGGGAGGTGGGGAAAGGGAGAGTGTGAGAAAATGGCAGGTTGGTGCCTGGTGTCCCCTCTGGCTTACCGTCTCCATACAGGAAGATCATGCCCAGCACCATGCAGAGCGGGTGCACGTTGAACTCCTGGGAGGAGCCGTCCCAGGCATAGCCGCCCCGGTAGTGGCCCATCCACACGCCCGTTATCACCACACTGGCCACGCCCAGCAGCTGGGAGCCCGCTACATACCAGGGCAGAGAGCCCACCCCTCGCCAGCTCCGAGAAGCTTCCTCCTCCATCGCCTAGAAGACAATAAACCGAAACTTAAAATAGTGAGATTTTGTTCGTAAGATATACAGTATTTGTTCGATTTGTGGATGGCAATTAGTCGATGACAGCCTTAAAGGTATAAATTAACCAAGCCCAGTTTTTCAAGATCACCAAGTGCTGTCTGTAGGAAAGAGAAAGAGAAAATTTGGTAAGACAGGCTGAATAGCGAACCGGCAGTCAGAAGTAGCCTAATTGAACTGAGTTTCTATGTCCTAGTTACCTTGGTGACCTTGAACAACAGGTGTATGGATTGATTATTTCCAGAACATTCCTTTAGGCGATGATGTACATGAGATTAAGTCTACAGTATGCTGAATTGAAACCGGTATTATTAATATTAAGACCAGAAAGGAGGAGCCATAAGTAATAATTAATGACTGTCTCAGTGTGACTAAATAAGCATATCATATTCCACGCCGAGGCTGGAACCCTATTGACGTCTTCATAAAGGGAAATCAATGGTCTGCACACGATGACTCACTTCTGATTAGTTTGAATTCAACTCAAGCCTCTCACTGCAGACAGAGACAAAATAACTGGCAGTGAGAATGAGATGTGGTCCACGTTCCACAGAGTTGCTCTGTGAAGATGAAACGGAGGAGGAGAGATGGAGGGAGAGGGGAAGGGGGGAAGGAAAGAGAGGGGTGGGGGATGGGAGGGATGCCAGCTGACTTCTGTGTGCCCTGAGTCAGATCACAAGACTCCACCCTGGGAATAAATATTTACTTGGCTAGGCTAAGATCAGAGAGACGCACACACATACTGTACACTCTTGTTCTCTCTCTCTCTCTCTCTCTCTCGCTCTCTCTCTCTCTCTCAAATTCAGATGGTCTTTATTGGCATGATATTAAGGAAAGCTTATGCCAATGTATGTTAAGACAAAGCAGTTCCAAAGTATTTGTTACATGTTGAATTAGACAGTATGATTCATACAGATACAGAATACACATTCACTGATACAGGAAACACATGTGCACATGCAGCTATACCGAAGATGAACTCTCTCTCTCTCTTACTCTTTTACATGCACACACACACACACACACACACACACACACACCGAAAGAGATAGCAGAAAACGCATAAACACACAAATGCAGACCAGTAGGCCCGTCATAGTGCATTATGAAAAATAAGCCAATGACAAGAACCATCGGCGTTGTCTGTCTTAAGAGGACAGAATTTCATGGTCTCTGTGGAAACGTCTGGACCTTTCCCGACAAAGACAGGAAGAAAAGCCTTTGGCTTAGCAGTCAAACTACAGTGATTAAGCTACACTGATGACAGGGCTTGGAGCGAGTGGGTAGCAGCGCCCACGGTGACAATGAAAACATTTACTCCCAGTGCCACCAAACAAAGAAATAAAAGGATCATTAGTCCACTTTTTTTTTTTTTTTTTTTTTGCCAACCACATCTTTGCCAGGATGGGTGCCAAAAAGCGCCTGACTAGTCACAATGGGCTTACTGGTTTTAATTCTAGAATGAATCGGTTTAATAGCAATTACAACTAAACAATACACAATAAAGGATCAAACACTATTAATGCAGCAGTCACAAGGAAAAGCATATCACAAAATGCATGAGGCAGCATTTCAGAGAATATACTGAGAATATAAGAACTGTGACTGCAATATGGAAAAAGGAATTTCCTAAAATATGTCACACTGATAAATTATAGCAAATGCGTTTTGATACTCCTATCTGTATGTCCAAACATCATTTGGCATTAATAATGAGTGGCAGAAACTGATCAGTACTGATGACTGTGTGTGTGTGTGTGCATGTGAGACAGAGAGAGAGAGAGAGACTGTAATTGTGTATGTGAAAACATCAGCACATATGCCACCAAGTGCTCAAGTGCTGGTCCTGCTGGCGTGGCTGGTCTAACCTATCTAAAGCTGTTTAGCAGCAGGTAGAAGAGCAGTCCGGCCACTGAGACCATGACGGCGCTGATTCTGTGCCAGATGTAACGTTAACCCTGCTAGTCCAACAACTAGGGCTTCAGGGACCAACTAGTACTGTATCCGTTTCGTGTCCTTTATCAGACCTCAGATTAAACTGGTAACAACTGATAACCCAGACAACAAAACACATGTGATATTGCAAGACACTGTCTACAATAGCCTACTAATGAGGACCTAAACAAGAGTTCTCCATGGAATTACTTAAGCAGAGGACTCATAATTGCACTCATGTTGAGGTGTTTTAAGATTTAGAAAATAATCTTTAAGGCTGAAATGTGGGTTAAGCTTCACAGTTTGGCAGGTCAGTAAGGGTTTGAATAGCAAACTAGGGGAAGAGCAAGATGTTCAATCTGCAGATTGGCTTTGTGTTTTGGCTGTTGAATAAGGTTCTACTATGATATACTGTAAACAACAACGTTATTCTCATGTCCACCTCTGTGTAACAGTTTAGAGTGACTATGTATGGGTGAAGTTGTCTAACTCTAACGCACATGATTCTGTGCACACTCATCCTTACAAAACCATTACAAAACCATGCACCCGTGAAAATTCATTAGTTCGGCATCAACATCACACGCGTGGTAGGCCTATGACTTAGCGTTCTCTCTATCTCTTCGCCCGAAGGAGGAACGATGTGCGATCATGATGTGCAAATAAGCACACTGTTAGGTCCCAAGCCTTTTTGGCAATGTCGAAATTAATGTTGAAATTCATGCAACTATGTTGGGAGTTAATACATTCACTGGGTTATAGGCCTACTTGTCAAAGTTGCATATATTTTTCATGCAGTTAAGACAAAGTGCATTGTCGGTTCTCCTGACAGATGAGGCATATCTCTGGAGTCTGAACCGGATATGACTCTTGTTAAACTCGTCCAAGAGTCATATACCTGCCATTATGGAAGGATTAAGGATAACACACTTCTAACCCTAAAAATTGCAACCACTTACCCGTAGAACGTCAGATGTGTCCTCAAAAAGCCTCTGTCCTCGGCACCAGGTCACTGCGCGGTTTTCCTGAAAATAATTTCCCTCAGCTTCCTTCTAGTGTGCTAGTTTTTTTTTTTTTTTTTTTTCCTGGACCTTTCCGCACAGTTGCGTTACATGCGCATTTCTCAGACCAGATGCACAATTATTTGATTATTTGACTCGGAGTCGTGCATGGCATGGTGAAGAACTATAGCCTAGTTTACTTAATGACATATGTTTCTCTCACCTTCTCGCAGAGACAGACTGAAAGACTATTGCGAGTGGTAGGTTAGGCTACACTGGCAAAAGGCTTGAAAAAAAATGTCATGAACGATAACAGTGACGCACAGGGAAACGGCAACTGCAACTGTGACAAATATCAGATGGACACGCCCCTTGTTACTCCTGAGTGGCTCTAGGATGGACAGGGGTGTATCCAAGCGACGCGTGGGGTGAGAAAGGGTACCAAATGCTCCAAAAGGTTTGGTTCGTTACCTGGGTGATGAGATGAGGATGCCACGTCAAGCCCCAAGCTCTTTATCTTTCATTATCACCCTCTCTCCTTTATTCTGAATGTCTAAATCGATATTATTTGACTATAACCAATGCATAAGAAATTAAAATACCCTGAACTTTGGTCACCAGAGCCTGGTGGGGTTTGTCTGTTCTTGAACCGGTTTGCTGGGGGAGGCTATTATAATACCGAATGTTTATTATGCCAGGTAGGCATTTGTGAAAAAAAAAATGGTTGGTCTAATATGCTGCCTCTTTACTCATCTTGAACGCACTTTCTTGTCATTTGAATAAAACAAACCATGACACTAATTCCGACATTGACCACCAGAGGGAGACCAAGTCCTTGCTGATGTCGCTGACTCGCAGCGTCTTCAAACTCGTTTAGATGATCCCTACCCATCTTTTGCCGCAAGAGCCGTCACCAAGCCTAACATTTTAGCTGTCGTCTAGGCGATAGGCTACCCATTTCCATGCTCTCCCACGTTGGTTGTAGGCTAAATGTTTTTTGGTAGGACAAAAAGCCTGGGATTGTGGAGAAGGGGAAAAAACATAGAAATTCAGGAATACTTCATTACACCATTTAGGCCTAATTAGCCTCAATCTCCTGAACATCCCTCTAGCCGACTCCCGTTAACGCCCTATCCTTCTCCCGCCCTTATCCGTTTTCTTAAGTTATTATGTTGAAAAAAAAAACTAAGAAAGCTATCCATATGACAATTTTAAGTGATGCTCAGGTGAGCGTGTGTTTTTGTAGGCCTAGCCCTACATGGCTCACGTGTCTGTGAAATGATCCAGACACCCGTTGTAGGTCTAGCCTACACAATGGGCCACACTCAAAGACGAACTTGTGTGGCTTTCAGGCTATTCTTCTCCTAACTCCTACCGTTGGGTCTACAAAGTGTCCTGTTGTTCCTCATATCAGAGGATAGGCAGAGTGGCTGACGTGAGATGACATTTCGAAACTGATTCTAGATTGTGATGAGTCACTCCTGACTCACTGCACTTCGCTTATAAATTTAGCAACCAAGCCTCAAGCTTTGCCCAAACCTGCTTTTCTCGTAACTCTTGGACCTACACCGGGAACTGGACAATAACATGAGCATTTTGTTTGGGTTGGTTATTAGGCCCCCTGGTCAGTTAATTTTGGCATGTCCTTCACGTTAAAGGTGCACTATGAGATCCTGAATGATGTCACTTCTGTTGATGTTCCATGTAAACAAACAAAACTATTATTCTCAAATTCACACTACTAAATGAACTTTTCTCAGTGCCCTCCACCCATATATGCATGCTCACTAACACCCACCCCCTCCCCTGACCATCTTGTTGGTGTTTGGCTGAAATGTGGTTTGTTATGTTTTGGTGCACAGCCTGTGCCCTAGTGTTTGTTTGACGTTTTACAGCCCCTGTGTTGTCTCCAGAGACTGGACTTTTTTTACACTGTATTCAGGGGGCAGGCAACAAGCTGATGAAGGGGAGATGCCTACAATTTGAGACAAAAATGAAATTGCGCTAAAACCCATGCAAGATCTCATAGTGCACCTTTAAGAGTTGGCGAGGTCTAAGGTCTCCATGGATTGACTGATTGATTGATAGCTTTAAAAACATTGCATTGTAGGCTGGCAATCACCAACAAGCACTGTTTGAGTTATGAATTTGGGTCTTTTGTAGCTCAGAAATCACATGGATTACCATTTGCATTCCTTCACACCACTCTGACCTTTTCAAACACATAAAATATGTGCCAAACCATATTTGGCTGATAGGGTTAGGGTAGTGTTCATTTTTCATTTTCAAAGGGAGGTCGAAATGTTTTAACATTTCAAGGAAAATGAGCAGATTTTAAAATGATGTAGGCTAGGCTATGTGTTTTGTTTATTTCTTTTTCACAATCAGGACAGAATATAACAGGCTGAGGACCAGCGATAACCCTCCAGTGCTTCTAAGGTCACCTGCTCCTTGAACATAGTTACGGTGGCCATTGATTATTCATTGCAAAATTTCTGGTGAAACTGCGGGAAACTGACACATATGCCGGCTAGTGTATATAGCCATGTCACTTTTGTACAGTCTGTCACATAGAGAAACTATAAAAAAACAATCCATGGGGCAGATGGGTACTATGGTAAGAAAAAGCAAATGTATAATGAATTCCAAGATTTGTGATAGAGCATTTAAGCCAGATATTGGCATCATATGGCCTGGGGGCCGGATTGCGGCCTAGGCAAACTGCTTCAATTCGGCCCCCAGGGGAAAAAATCGCCTTCTTTATCCAACTCGATCTTGCTATTATTAATCAATCCAATAGATGTTGCTGTTTGAAATACAATTTGGTTAATTCTCTTCTTCACTTCTCAAAGTAACAAATTTCCAAGAAAATGAAGGGTTAGCGGTTGATGAGGAGATATTATGTTATAAAAAGTTTATAAACCATGTAATATCACTGACTGCACCTTTAACTATTGTTGTCCTTTCTCTCTATCTCTCACATACATTCTCTCTCTCTCTCTCTCTGTCTCTCTCTCTCTCTCTCACTCACATTCACACACACACACACACACACAGACATTGAGTAGTCAAGGTGCTCTGTTTCTAGTTCGCACTCTGTGTATGCGCCACATTTAGAGCATCCCTTGAGGGCTGCTGAAGCCTCTGGCACCCGGCCACGAGGACACGCTGATCAGGGCCAACTTGACAGGACGGGATGGGACTCTGCTCCCTGGATGTGTGATACATAGGCTAGTACACAGGAGTGACGGTTATATATAGGATATTAAAATACACAAACTGTCAAAAAACAATGGATATGTGCATTCTCCTTTTTGAACGCAGAACCAAGTCACATACTTTAAGATAAATTACATTGTGAATCATGATAGATGTATGTTTTGCCCATAGTTTTATTGCGTATATTGTGAATGTTTAGTAGCCTACTCATATAGCCTCTAGGACACAGAAAAGTTTCAGTGGGTCTACCAGTACAGGCAGAGAGAAAGAGAGAGAGAGAGAGAGAGAGAGAGAGAGAGAGAGAGAGAGAGAGAGAGAGAGAGAATGTTCTCTGCACACACCATAATCACACACATTTGGCCACTGAGATCCTAGGGGGCGTGATGGCTAATGCCATGTAGTGAACTGTGAGAAAGTCACAAGTGTCCACAAAACTCCCACCGCACACATGTGCAAGTGACAGGCAGTCCATCAGTAAGAGTGCAGCAGTGTGGCAGTCACACCTTTGGGGGACAGTGGTCTGTGTCCTTTCAGAAGACTTACTCATATGCAGAGTCAAACATGAGTCAACAACACCGTTTCTGTCACACAACACAAAAGACGACTGTGGTTGCCTGCCTGGATGAGTGTGACTGAGAGAGGAAAATGAATAGAAATATGCGTTAAAGTCTGTCTATCCATCTATTCACTCAATCTATCTATCTATCTATCTATCTATCTATCTATCTATCTATCTATCTATCTATCTATCTATCTCTCTCTCTCTCTCTCTCTCTCTCTCTCTCTATCTATATCTATCTATCTATCTATCTAACTACATAGGCTAAACCCCTGATGAAATATCTCATTTTTCAAAGAGGTCTTTCTGTCGACACATCCAGACAAGAAAGAAACAACACAACAGACAAGTCACAAGACTTGTCTCATACATGTGCAGACAGAAGCTCTCCTACTGTACATCTAACCCCACCCAGATCCACAAGCTGCCTAGTATGGAAAAGTTATCTGAGTTATGGTAAGTTTCTAATGCGTAATGCCTAAAAGGTGGCCAAGAAATCTAGACCACCTAGCGGCAGAATATATTCTTGCAGAGCTACTTGCTCTAGTCTCGCACGGTAAAGGCAAATCTTGACCTGTCTCGACCAAGGACTGACCAATCAGAACGCTCTATCTGTGTAGCAAGTCATTGGGGTGGGATTAGCATGATGACGAAAGGGCTGTCTGTTGGATGAAAGGGCTGCCTGGTAGCTCTGATTGGTCAGTAGCGCTGGCCTATTACGTGTAGAGACAGTTTGAACAATAACTTGATCCCACCCACAGGCTTTAGCGCTGTGAACGGTCCGATTCCAGACTATACAATTCATGTGTATAGTTTGGCTTGCCAGGCTACCTAAAAGGTGAACATTAGAAAATATGTGTGCTTAAGCACATACAGTTGAGGAGGTATGTATGTATCTGTCGATCTATCTAAAGTAAGTAAGTCAGTAAAATGTATTTATATAGCGCTTTCCACAGACAAAGGTCACATAGTGCTTAACACGGCAGTTAAAAATAAATAAAAGCAAAGTAGAGAAGCAGATATCACACAACAGAGCACAATAGGCGCATAACATAAAATACCGTAGGTACATATAGGCCTAACATAAAACATAAACCGCACAACAAAAAAACAGAGATTAAGAAGACAGGAGACAGAAAGAAAGAGGAAAGAGGGGTCTACCCTGAAAGGAGATAGAAAGAACAGGACAGAGAAAAGCCTGCTTGAAAAGATGGGTCTTCAGAAGCTTCTTACTGTAAAGCACTGAATAAGCAAACCCAAGATGGGTGGGGAGGGCATTCCACAGCTTAGAGGCTATGGCTTCAGTCAGTCAGTCACCACAGGTCTTTTAGCGGGTGCAAGACACACAGAGTAGGTTTAGGTTGTTCTGAGGGAGCGCATGGGTCTGTGGAGGTGGATGAGATCAGATATGTAAGCAGGTGCTCGGCCATGAAGTGACCTAAATGCAATGGTGAGGATCTTGAACTGGGTCCTATAGTGAACAGGGAGCCAGTGTAGGGAGCTAAGCAGGGGCGTGATATGGCAGTATGCCAGTATCTGCCAAGACAGAGAGAGGTGCCTCCCATCTTCAACATATCCAATCTGACATCGGACACACCCAGGCAGAGTGAAAGAAAAGAGACTGACTGACCACATCTCCATTCATATGGGAGGGCACACCCTCCAGTGCAGATGTCCGACTCCTCCCTATCTGTCATGCCTACTACCTGCCTATCAACACCCTGCCTATCATCTGTCATTGTCTGTACATAGTTATTACAGCATATGGGTGTTTTACACTCATACACACGCACACTTACTTTTGCTATTGGCATCCTTCTATAGAAGCCTAATATGGAAAATACTCAATAGACTTCACAAAATGTTATAGATACCACACAAACAACAGACACAATCACTTTTGTCAGACCTTGTCCACTGTGGTCTTTCCTCTTACGTCAGTGCAATTTTTAGAAGCCGGCCTTATCTCAGTGTGATACATTGATTGCTTCATGCTGTGCTCACTTAAATGGGCCTTTGACGTACTGTAAGACAAGAACAATCAGCCCTGCTGTCCCTGCTGTCCATCCCTACATTTCTGGATTCTCAACATTTATGCCTGCTGCTTAGGACCTACATGAGCATATACACCAACACATACTAAACACACAAACACACACACACACACAGAGCGAGAGAGAGAGAGAGAGAGAGAGAGAGAGAGAGAGAGAGAGAGAGATGAGCTTCTGTGAAAATAACAGTAATAAACCTTATGAACCAGTAGACAGGCATTCAGGCATTCTCTCACTCTCTCCCTTTGGGTTTAGTTTACATGTAAAGGGACTACTATATGCAGCTGCATGTGTGACTGGATCAAGTTTGCTGTGATGTGGGATGATGGATTTTGTTTGTATTCAGGGCCAGCTCAATCGTTTGGGGGGGAGTTTTGCCCCCACTTTTTTGTCTGGAAATAAAAGTGAAAAACTGAAGAAAAAGAAAGAAATGCATTGCGATGCCCCTCTGAAATGTTGGGCCCTATGCAAGTAGGCCCGGGTCTGCCTCTATATGTTGTTGTGTGTCTGTGCGTCTGTGTGTGGAGGCCTATGTGTGTATTTTAATTATGGTCACAAGCAGTCTATTTGATAGGTTGAATAGGTCATGCATTGTGAATGTGGTTAAAAATGAGTGTAGGCAAGCAGTATTCAATAGGCTAGCCTGTAGCCTACTGTGGCCGCACAAACACAAAGCTCCTTCAGGCATCTGGCATCAGAGTTCAGTGAAAACATATCAAGATAGCCTACAGACTATAACAGAAGCAGCCAAATTAGTTTATCACTAGGCTACAAAGCAAACGTGTCAGTGGCAAATAGGCTAAGCCCTATTAGGCTTTTCCCCCCAGGGAGTTTGTCTGTTTTTTTTTTTTTTTTTTTTTTTTGGGGAGTTAGTTGTTTAAAGCCTGTTGACATACAGTACACATGCAATACTGATTTCTCTTTCTTGCAATACAGCACATGCGCTGAGAGATGAGTTGAGTGAGTGTGTTTTTTGTCTATAGGCTCTTGCCACGCGTTGGCCCAGCCGTTGTTGGAGAGAGACCTGCGACTCCCTCCCCTTGGCTCCCTGCAGCCATGTTCAGCCCCTCTCTGTGGAAGCCATCGCTCATGCTGTCAGGCGCTGGGGACCACTGGCTGATACTGATGCAGCTCATCATCATTTATATTAGTTCTGAGGCATTACACCAAATTGGCCCGCAGGATCTGTAAATGTATGAGACTATTGAAAGTGCACGCACCACCACTCTGTGGCTTATTGTTTAGTGGGGAAGCCATTATTACCCACTGTAATTCCTCGCCCTGCCAGTGCTTATTGGAATTGCAGGAATGAAAAGGTTTATTGATTTTTTTTTCTCCCAGCCGCAATTAGGTTGGGATTAAATTTAGAGGGTATCTCTTCTTCTATCCGTGAACTTGCCCGTTTAGTCTGTTTTCCCCTCGTCAACCCGTGTTAGCAGCAAGAGAGTGTTGTTCACTTTAAGCGTTGTTGTTTGTCTGTTAGATGTATGAGTTGAGCAGAAGAAAATGAGTGGGTCCAGGTTGCTCTTCTGTTGAGCTGTCCGCACCATCAGTCTTGTGCTCCTGTGCAGAGGCTCCTTGGTGCATGTGAACCTTTAGGGACCAATCTTTTCAACTTCATCCGGAATGACAAAATGTCCCCCCATAATTCCATTTCATGTCACCACACTGAACCTGAGCGCAATGCATAATTAGCCCCCCGCCTGTTGGCCTGAGCTGAATAATGACTCAGACGGATGAAACTGACACCTGTATATTTGTTTGGATTGTTCAATCATTTTTTCCTCCTTACTGCTCAGCTTCAGTAGAATCAAATCATATTTCATACAGTATTTCATATTTCATACCTTGCTTCATAGCTTGTTACGATGAATTCTATTGATGTAGCCAAATTACTTGGAAAATATAACCAACATACTGTTATACTGTAGATAATACTCTAGTACTTTTTAACATATCTACCAACTGCTCAGTGAAAGCTACCAAACTGTTCAATGAAAGCAAAACAGAAGTGCAGCTTCTAGTCAGAAAAGAAGAGATGCCCAAAAACGTGTTTAAAATATTGTGCCTTCAACTGAGTTCCCATGCTGCCAATATTAGGGAGACCCATTCCCACCCTATTCCCACATCCTGAGCATTTCCTAATGTGTCCTCCTCATATTAATAAAGCAAGGAAGCAGGAGATGAAGTGGATTGTCTCCGGAGAAGTAGGACTAGAGAACAGTGTGTTCACATGACATGTGTTGGCCAGAGGGCCCCAGAGCCCTGAGCTCAGGCACAACCCAGCCAGTCCTCAGCTGTCTCTCCCGCGCAACATCTTGGTGTTCACTTTCTGTGTTTGTTGACTTGTGTGTTCCACAGCTCTCTGTGCACGGCTGTGGAGATGCATTACGTGTCAGTGCACGCGTGCATTAGAGGGTATATATCGGCGTGTTTGCGTGCTCACCCGTGTCAATGCATATTTGCTCTAGTGTGTGTGTGTGTGTGTGTGTGTGGGAGGAAGAGTGAAATTGGGGGAAGGGTGTAAGAGAGAGAGAGGGAGAGAGAGAGAGAGAAAGATTTGTTTGTGTGTGTAAGTGAACATATTTGAAGCACTGAAATGAAGTGCAGATCAGAAGGCATTGCGTGGGAATGGTGAATGGTGGCTGTTGGCCTGGCTGTCCTCGCTGACGATGACGGATGGCTGAGTATCTCTCCATTGATCCATTCTCCTCTCCTCTCCTCTCCTCTCCTCTCCTCTCTTCTCTTCTCCTCTCTTCTCTTCTCCTCTCTTCTCTTCTCCT
>JASCQY010121665.1:0-14561 GCA_030264315.1 Sardinella tawilis
AGGCCTCTCTCATCTTTGTAAGTGGGAGAACTTGCACAATTGGTGGCTGACTAAATACTTTTTTGCCCCACTGTATGATAATCAGAGAAAATGTGTCCTCTGACAATAGTCTACAAGGAAACTGCCTTCATCCGGTTGTCATGATCATTAGCATTGTCACAATCAAGTCCACCTGAGAAAGTATGGCTGAAATTCTCAATCCCTCTTACCTGACCTTATCAAGACACGTCAACACAACAGTCATCTTCCCAATGGAAGCACTAGTGTTGCACACCCAGTAGAAGATGCTGGAGACCTACAACATGACACCCATTTATGCGTAAGTAGGGCTCGCCTAAGGCCTAAGACAAATGCTGTAAATACGAGGTTGAGGCAGCGGTGGAAGATTTGACCTAATCTAACTGGGCAATTTCATTGACAAGCAGGATAGCTGACATCAGGAATCAGGGAAGCAGGAATCAGGACGGCACATGCCACATTTATACAGTTACAGGACATCAGGAGTTGGAAAAAAAGTCAACAATACTAAGGTGAGGTCCTTTAATGTCAATGGCAAGACTTTCCTATGCAGAGCGCAGACAAGGAGAAATACTGTGCATCCGTCACCACCAAGAAAGTGCAGGTTCAAAGACATCAGCAACTCTGAATTCTGGCAGAGGACAAACCAGGTGGAATCCACAGGGCCAGCAGAAAAGATGTCGCCCAAGAAACACCAACAGTAGAACTAATCCTGGAGGCAGACATCTTATTCTAGACCATGAAGATGAACTGGAGTCATGGGGAGAGAAGCACTAGCATAGAAGAGAGGAGCTGGTGGCCTATGCAGGACTACATTCTAGGCATACATTTGTTGAGCCACAAGGTGGCACCACCAACTTAATAATCGTGAGCCACAGTGCCTGTGATAATTTTAGAGTTTTCAAAAATAAGAGTTGCCACAGAATTCATAAATAACAGTTTAATGAAAAGTTCCCATCATTAACAATATGAAACATAAATCTCTGCTCCACATTTGTGGAAAATACAGTAAAGTTTGAATTGTATTGTTGTGAAAGGCAAATTTAACAGGCCAGTTGCCAGATAACTTTGTCTTATGATGCATGATCCATCCTTGCCAGGGTTTGTTGTGATTCTTTAGCCAAAAGTTTAATTAATTTGCACTTAACTCAAACATTGCAGTTGTGGCAAGCAGAAACTGTGATTCTGGATTGACCAAATGATGCAATGTTTGTTTTCAATACATCTTGCACTGAAAAAAAAATTGTGGGAGGTCAATATCTACTTCCTCAAACATCTGTCAAGAATTTCTTGACCCATCAGATTTATTGACCAGACCAATTAATGCAATGTTGTTTCCAGACAAATAGTTTAGGTAGCGTTAGGTAGTTTCCTATGATCTTGCTGCTGAAATCTGTATGAGCACCAGGCCAACAGTCAGACATAGTGTTGTTTGAGCAAAATTGACCCCAAAATACACTTTAAAAACATTAAGCCAATTCCATATTATGGGTGTGACAGAACATGAGCATTACTGAAACATTCTGTATAATTTTTCCATGTGAATGCAGCAAATCCTCAAATTTTACATAATCATTCATATCATATAAATATACCAGGCATTTTATTTATTACAATGGATGTGACAAACGTCCACTTACCATAGAATTGCCCATTAATTCCATACAAACATTCCCTTTGATAAAATTAAAATGAAATCTCTGTGATAAAAAATAAATACGAAAATATAGGCAACAGTGCAAATTCATTGGCCAATGGCTTGAATTCTAATTGAATAATACTTGAATAATACAATCTACGCAAACACAATCATCAGTAGGCTACTTGAACTAGAAAAGCACACAGAGAGTGAAGACTTCCGCCATACAACACTTGAATAATACAATCTGCGCAAACACAATCATCAGGAGGCTCCTTGTACTAGAAAAGCTCTCGGAGAGTGCAGACCTCCGCCAAGGCAATACGGGTCACTGACCCAATAGACTCTGTGCACGCAGCACAAAAAAATCCAAGAGGCAACTTTGTGCCAAGATACCTCCTGGTACCTGTACCAGAGACACCTGCCTGTACCTCCTGATTTCCGGAGAACATCTATTTTTGTGAAGTAAGGTAAGCTAGATTGATATCATGTATACGTATTAGTATAGTGTAGTTATATGTAGTAGTTTACTATTCAAAGACGGCCGAACTAATAAGCTCTCCATGTTCCTTGTTGGTCCAGGGTTCATTTCGTAGGTAGCTTGTGGCTATTAGCTTCATTACAGTAGATTACCAAAGTAAAAGCTAACAACCAGAAATTGAGGAGTATCTTGAGATGAGCTGCCTTCTGGGACATTTCTTTCTCCGTGCACGTAGCCAATGCAAATTCCAGACGGTATAACGGATCACCACCAAAATTTAATCATCTGTTCTTTGTCCTAATACCCATGTTGTCCAAAAACACACAGACAGACAGACAGACAGACAGACAGACAAATAAACAAATGCGACCAAAAACATAACCTCCTTGTCAGAGGTAATAATATAACCTTAAAGAGTAATGGCAGACTCTAGCTGTAGTCCAGATCCTATTTTTGAGCCCTCTGAAATGGGCAGGGAGGCTGAGAGACTCAAAGGGAGAGGCTGAGGAGGGGTCGGGAATGTGAGAGAGTGTTACTACAGTAGTTTACATTTTTGCATTTGGCTGACGCTTTTATCCAAAGCGACTTACAATGTATGCCTCACATTCACACACCAGTGGTGGCAGCTGCCATGCAAGGTGCCAACCTACCACTGGGAGTAATTTGGGGTCAAGTGCTTGCTCAAGGACACTTTGATGGTGTCAGGCAGAGCAGGGCTCGAACCTGCAACCCTCTGGTTGCTGAACGGTACCTCTACCACCTGCGCCACCATCACCCATTTAGCATACCATACTGGAGATGCTACCCCCTATGATGTGTACTAAAAGCCTCAGCAAACATCATTAGCTGCATTGAAATATGGTGGCTCATTTTAAGCTGTAAAAGGCACATACAGTTATTATAGACCCATAAAATGCTACATACCCCTCTGATTTATAAAACCTACTTGTGTCAATATTAAAGCTCATTCACATATAATAATTCCCATTCGTGAATTTATGCAGACTTTTCATCACTTCAGGGCCAGTCTTGCCTCAAGCAACTTGAGGTTAAGTACCTTGCTGAAGGTCAACAGTGGCAGAGCTGATTCTCAGTTCTGAGAATAAAACCCATGATATTCAGGGTACTAAAATGCTAACCAAGATACCCCATATCAGCCATATTAAAGGAGAAATTCGGTGTGAATCTATCCATCGCCCTGTTGTTCAAGGTCACTGAATGTTGTTCATAGGAAAAAGAACGAAAAAAATTGATACAACATAGAACGAACAATGAACCGGGAAACTAACAGTAAGTAAATGGGGCATAATGTCTTACTTTCAGTTTCATTTCGCTATGCCCCATTCAGTTAACAATAGTTATTGGTTTATAATTCAGCCTATGTTGCATCAATTTTTTTCGTTCTTTTTTCTACAGACAGCATTCGGTGACCTCTAACAACAGGGCTATGGATTGATTCACACCGAACTTCTCCTTTAACAATTAACAGTTAAGAAAACATCACAGGGCCAGTTACCTCTTTACTTCAAGTAGTCTCAAAGGTGCTGTTTTCAAATGTCTTATTCAAAACCATTTTTCATTCAACGCAACAACCTGTCCAGCCTCTTTCTGCTCATCAAACATGTCCACCGTCACATAAGTAGTTGCTGAGGGGGCGGGGTTTAACAGCTCCAGTTCAGTCGATTCGACCACAGTCTGGCCCTCATCCGACATGCTGGGTCCCTGTGCTTGGCCTGTCAAAAGGACTTCACTGCCACAGATGGGCATCTGGTCCAGGTAAGGGTTGCACGGGGATGGAGAGGCTTGGCCTGACTCCTGGTGGATTGGTTCCACTGCCTCAACAGGGCTTTTGGTCTTACACTCCCAAATGCTGTAAAAAACGGTGCCCCCCGAGCTCTCTGCCTGTCCACTGCTAGCGTTGGTGTTCAGGGCAACATTGGTCATATCCTCCATAGGGTGTGACAGAGTGGAGGCTGTGTCCGCAGCAGAAGCTATCTTGGTGTCCATCTCAGTGTCAACTTGGCATAGTAGAATCCTCTCTTTGTGACTTTTTTCCAAGTCCAGGTTATCTGAGAATGAAGGCTGTAAAAAGGGAAGATGTAAAATAATACATTGCATAAATTGAATTTACATTGTACCACTCAATGCTTCTTGTTTTCTCACTGAACTGAAGGGAGTATGTTTTCCTATTGAATCCAAAAAGATGTATGACTTAAATAAAATACATAAGAGATACATGCGGACGGGTATTATATGCGTGAGATGCCAATGGCAAATACAAATCGCTGTGTTGATTTACAGTAAATTCACAATCACTCTCTGAAGAAACAGAAGGACACTTGATACCTTTAGAGACTTCTCTGGAGCCCACATAGCCATGGAGCTAAACTGAGGATTTGGCACCATGAGGTTTACCACCCTCCTCCTCCTAGACCCAAACACAGCATGTACACACACACGGACACACACACACACACACACACACACACACACACACACATTGTTGATGTTATCATTTCCTGGTGCCACTGCAATAGTACATTAGGAGTTCATTTCTAATTCTTAAAAGGACTTCCAACTTACAGCATGAAAATACACACAGCAATCACCACCAGGAATATTAGACTGATCATCACGAAGACAAGTGTCTTGATAAAAGCTTTACCTAGAATCAAAGCACAGAGAATTGCAGTCAGCAAATGACTAAACAGAAATGATACTGGTAGTACACAGAAACTGTGCTCATAGCACTTACTGGAATGATTACTAAAAGCCTTAATCATCTGCTCCAGGAAACTGAGGAACAAGGTTTGAGGGCAGAGCGTGGATTTTGGTTCTATTAGAGGTTGGTTTTATCGTCAGTATTTTGGTTACAATTGATGTGTTTGTCGTGTCACTATTTTTTCAGATACCTCACAACCGTGTTAACATCCGCTCCATATTTGAATCTGAGGCAATGCTCATCCAGACTACTTGATGGCAGTGTCAGGGTTTTGGGTTTATGTCTTGTTTTGAGTTCATGCCTTTGAGTTTCTAGTTTCACCCGTGTTCTGTAGACAGGTTTCCATCCAACTTGTAAATGCAAATTCAAGTTAGGCAAATAAAAAACCCTTGATGGAAACACCTGCAAAGTCGCATCAGTCCCTTAATGCGAATATAAATTCGATTCGCTTCAGGGAGGTGGTTTAACTTTTGATGCGACTAAGGTAAATGCGAATCAAGTCGGTGGAAACAGTTACATTCGCGTATATTTGCATTAACCACATTTCTGTCCATAGACGTTAATTCTACAGCTGGTCGGAACAAGTCACTTGATTAGCCTAATGTTTCTCTTATTCGCATTACACCGTTGATGGAAACACATGCAGAGTCGCGTAGTCGCGAGCCGAATTAATTCTACGCGAATATGAAAAGCAAATAATGTTGGATGGAAACCCATTGATTGCCAATGGTCAAAATTTCAGTGGCAACAACTCTATTGTATCCTAGACAAGTGCAAAATATACTTTTAACCCTTCACCCCAAGAATCCTCTAAAAGTAATACATTGTCCAGACAGAGGAAATCTTGTGTAATATGCATTGAATGTGTATAAGTGTTACATCATACCATATGCTTCTGTTTTCGAGTTATGGGGTTTACTGTCAGAGCTGTTGTCAATGGAGTTGGCTCTGACATAAAGATGATACGTTGTGCTGGGATAGAGGTCCCTTAGGGTCACCTGGTGATTTGTGTGATCGACAGTCACATCTAAAGCACCACAAACAGAAAAACGAATTAACACAGTTCACACATCACCCTGACAGAGATTTTCTTTTAGAGCAACCACATATTGCCAAAGCACATCATGAGATTATGAAAGTGCCCACTTGGCAACATTAAAGAATACGTTCCGTTTTCACAATTTGAACCTTACCCAGGATAGTGATAACAAAAGTAATTCTGACTGAAATGGGAATAGCACTACAGTATCATAACAAACATCTGAGAAATTAACATACAGTATTTACTGGCTGCATTTTGGTGCCCTGACCACTCTGTTACATGGATATCGGCGAATCCAATATCTCCGCAAATACTCCAAATGACATCAAAGTGAAATGGCTGAGTAAATGACGGTATTTTGTCTCAGAAATAAGCTCCAAATTGTGAAAACAGAACTTATTCTTTAACATCTCAGCAATAACACCAACATCAAGAACAACAATACTCGTCAGTTTTTGAAGGCTAATAGTCGTTCATTGCACACATTTCAATGGAACTTACTCAACTGTCTCTCCACTGGTTCGGTAGAAGCCCTGTAAAAAACAGTGTAGTTGACAACAAAACCACAGCACTGGTTGCGTTGCACCGCCTGCCATTCCACTGTTAGCCATGTGTCATCTGCCTCAATCATTTTCACTTCTTTAACCTTGGCTGGGGCTGCATGGGACAGAGAGCAAAAATATACACACTCAAGAGCATTCAAATCTTTCAGCTGTAAGTTAGTTGTGAATAATTTGTTGTTGCATTTTTATCAGGTCAAGTAACTTCTCCAAAGAATGACAGACAGACTCCTACCTCCTTGCTTTGCATAAGTATATATGGTGCTTCGTTGGCCCGGTCCATCATCATAAAGTGGCGTTATGGTTATGGTGTAGAGTTTATATGGCAGGTCACCAGGAAGAGAAATATTTGTGTTTTGGGTTGTGTTCCATAATGGTCTGTGTGCTTCTGTGGGATCTGTGAACCACTCTATGACGTAATACTTCACTGGCATTGAGGGTGCATCCCAAGAGACATGAATGAGACCACCATGGGCAGTGGCATTGGGCCTCTGCACTGGAGGCATATCTGTCATAAACACACACACACACACACATTTTTTTGCTACTGCTGTTTATCTGCCAGAAAACAAATGTCACTTCAAAATCAGGACACTTACCTTTTGCAATGAAGGGGAGCTTGAGAGAACTGTGACGAAGCTTTGTGTTATTCTTATAAGCAGCAATCGAAATCTCATTGTGTACAGTATTGAGTAAAATAGTGGCATAATGCTGGTCTGGCTTCAGATGTGTGAAGTTTTCAGAGTCAACAGAAAGTCTGTACTCATCAACAACTTTGCAGAGCGGAGAAGGTCCCTGTATTTGCATAAAAAGGCAAGGAAAGTTGAAATATAGTGCATTTCAAACACAAAGGCAGTTCAATTAGTCTTAAGTCTAGATTTAAAACTGCCAACAGTAGGGGCATTTTTGATGCCATCAGGAAGTTGAAGCTGAACTGCGTAGTAACTGAAAGCTGCTTCACCACACTTTGTTTAGACAGCAGGTTTGACCAGCAAAATGAGACATTAAAAAACAATCATACAATCACTCATCCAACAAATGGTCCTTTAAAAACAACAACAACAACAAAAAAAAACAACAACAAAAACAGAAAGGCCACAAGTAATAAGGCTCAGTTCATCCAAACAGAGACAGGTCTTAGAATTACCTTCCACATGAGCTGAACAAGCCTTATTCCATTTGTAAACGTGTCCAGAATGTTCCCCCACAGATAGAATGGCACAGAGCTAACTGCAAGTGTGTGAGAAAAAGAATTCACAGAGTCAGGACAGTCTGAAACAGTCTGGTGGAATTCCAGCTCATGGCGAGCACCAAGAACGACACAAGAAAATACATGAACTGTACTTATTCCTCATAGTTTTCATTTTGCTCCAGAACATGTTTCGGAGATTGAATGGCAATTGTTGCAATAAGAAAACTGGTTACCATTAGTTGAAGACAGGACCGATTTTCCAACGCTCCAATCACTCCACAGAGACGACTCGTAGGCACACCGCACTGCTACAGTGTAAATAGTGCAAGGCTTTATGTCACCAATAAGTATAGCTCTTTCCCCATGGATTGTTGAGTTTGACACAATCTAAATCAAACAGAAAAAAAGGAAAGTGTTGTGGGTTTCATCAGAATTTGTACAATTGAGAAATTTTTTCAAGATATTGCACACCACATTCATTTACAACATTGCCTAATTTTGCCCAATCATACCAAATATGCTTACTTGGACATTAGTGCCTTCTTCCACACGTTGCACTTGACATCTTTCATGTTCATCAGGTATGTGGTAGTTGTTTTTGTCCCATTCCACTCTTAGACTGGTTGGAAGAGGCTTCACCCAAAAACCCTTTGGAGGATCAAATTTCACTACGGCAAACACAACAACATGTAGTTTTCATCCAGCTGGAAGTGCTGAGACAATAGTGCACTTGGTTAATATTTACATTTTCACTGCTGTATTAGTACACTAAAGTCAATAAAATGCATATTTTTACAATATACGATTTAGGAAGAGTTAACACACATCTCAAATAAACAAACAGAATGACATAGAAGTCCAGAGACAAACTACAACTTGTTTCCTGTTTTGGAACTCAAGACATACTTGCATCATGCACAGCATCCCAGCTCACTGCCACTACAATCATGACGCTGGTTCACAAGTTCGGATACTAAGATTAGGCTCTAAATCTTCTATAACTAGGCCTACATGTACATGCATATTTGCATTGACTGTCACTAATCAGTTTTCTAAAAGGTATACAAAAATTTTATTGCAAAGTCAATTCTAACTGCATTAGCACAGTACTAATTTAGCCATGGTCTCTGGTGACTTACGAATTTCCCAGGAATGGAAGTGCACGGTGGCTGATGCATTTCCAGCAGAATTTTGGGCCATCACAGTGATTGTCACGTTGGCCTTAAATGTATTTGGAGGGTTTGACAACCGGCAATACTTTTGGCCAAGCTGTGTTGTACAGTGGCCAGAATGATTTTCTCTATGGAGAAAAATACATTTGGGTATAGTCAAGGCTATTTTGAGATCAAATTTGTGCAGTTCAACATCTCAAATGTCACATTGTTGAGACTTACTGTTCCATGGTGACCTTATATGTTGTGTTCTGAGAATTTCCTGCTTCATCCCAGTAACATATAGTGTATTGTGAGAAAAAAATTGTTGCATTTGTAACACAGCTTATGTTAACAGGCTTCTTTGGAGGTTCCATAGCCATTCTGTTATTGGGAGAGGCTGCTGTCAAAACAATCACAAAATGTAAAACCTGACTACTGTTCCTGACCTGAAGAGTAGTGGTCACTGAATCAGCATTCTAGATACATAGAAGTTAGAACTTCAAATTGTAGGCCTATACACATAAAGCCTTTAACCCGCACCCTGAGCATGCACAATGGTGCCACAAAATCATTCATGTGACCTCCCACAGTGCCATACTCTCAAGAGAAATAGACTGCAGCATAGATTGAATTGTGATAATAACTTTTCTCAGTTTTCAAACTATTTAATTTCCAGAACACATAATTACTTGTTACGTGAAACGTATCAAGACTATGACCTGACACTTAATTTATGTTAATGAATGTTGCCATTAAGAGTCATTCGATTTGTTGTAATGTTGCACTGCAAAAAGGGTCAAATATACATTAGGACCACAAAAAAATGAATGGCACTTCATGCCAACAGTCAAGAACATTCAACAGTTTAATTCGTGTTCATGATTATCGTGTCATGTTTCTGACATGCATCGTGACATTAATAAACAGGCGCATAATTGCCAAGCGTAAATGCACATTGCTTTCTAAGTTAGTAACTGCATGCTCATGGCTCAATGAGTAAAACACACATAAAGCTTTAACCCCCTACTCACCTTGTGTATGAACAATGGTGCCACCCAACACCTGCCCGTGCATGTGACATTCCACAGTGCCAGATTGAAGAGTGAAATTGACTATGGTGACCACAGCATAGGTAGAATTGTGAGTATAGTAGCTTTCCTCAATTTTCTTACTGTTTAATGTCCAGAACACTTTACTTGGACTGAAGGCATTCAAATTCTTTCTGCAAATGCTGTCAAATGGAGCCCTAAACACCACCGTCACATTGGATCCAAATTTCACTGTTAGATTTTTGGGAATTACTTCACAAGCTTCTTGACCTGCCAACAAAAGCATAATCATTTTTTTGTAAAGTTGATGGTTACTAATACTACAACAGCCATAACACAAGATTAATAATATCAGTGAAACAGAAAAGGCTAAAGCAAGGTAGAACACGGGTTAAAGAAACAGGTGGCAGTGGCCTCTCACTTATAAATAAATGAATGAATGAATGAATGAATGAATGAATGCAGCTTCTCTCTGGTATAGACTGAGTGCATCCCCTCGTAAACACACCTAGCCTTCTCTTTGCTTTTGTTCTCTCTAACCTACTGACAGAATACGAAAGAGACATGTCCCAACTTCCTCCATCCCATGGGTGATGCTTAGATTTGTAAAGTAGTCAATGGAATTAGTGTGTTATCACCTGATCTGGCCCCTTGCCTTTCACAGAGCACCCCTCCTCCTCTCAACAATATAAACGTTTATGGGAGGTCTATGCATTGGGCACGTTATGTACAACAACATGTCTCAATTAATGTTATGATAACAATATAATCTCAAAGCTGTATCTGTATCTAAAAGTTTTTACAAAGCATGACGTTTAATAGCATGTTTTATCAGCTCCCCTCATTAGAAGAGACCCTGTAGATGTGATACATGTCCCATCTTCCTCCATACCATGTGTAACTGAGGTCAGGTTTATTATTTGGGTGATGCATTTTGCTTTGTGTCATTAAGCTCATTAAACAGTCTTAAGGATATGCACGCCACGCATATGATTCTTTATTCTACACCCAGGAATCAACTAAACAGCTGCCTGTACCATTAAAAGGAAATAAAAAACTTAAACTATACGTTTTCCAAAAGCTTGTGCCCCCTAGATGGGATTTGACATGCATCTTCCATCCTCCTGTATACCATAGATAGTATTGCAGTTCTGGATTTGCACTGTTTTGAAACGCATACATTTTCAATGTACAATGTAATGGGGCTGTAAGATAGTGCATGCATACCAAAATTGTCTAAGTTAACATTCAAATAAATTTTCGGTCAGCTTTGGCCTTTTGCATCATTTCATGCGGCCCAATTCAGAAATCTTGTAATAAAGTGTACTCATGTAGCCCGCTTTGAAAATAGTGTTAACTATAGTTAACAAAATGATTTTTATTGCAGATATAAGATAACTGCGCTTTGCTTGTGCAACTGTCCAATGCTGGCAGCACTGCATGCATAACTATGAGGTGCATCATGCTTACATGTAACTATCCACATGAGAGGAAGACAAATTTAAGTGGTGAGGAAGTCAGAACACAGACACATGAGAACTGTGCTAGTGATGGTCAAGAAACACGCTTTTTCCCACACCATAGTAGTTTGTGGTCATGCATGTAGAGACAGAAGAGGAAGACAAAATTTAAGTTGCCTAGCTACTTGGTCTAGTCTCGCATGGTAAAGGAAAATCTTGGCCTGTCTTGACCGAGGACAGACCAATCAGAACACTCTATCTGTGTAGAGTCATTGGGGCGGGCTTAGCATGATGACAAAAGGGCTGTCTGTTGGATGAAAGGGCTGCCTGATAGCTCTGATTGGTCAGTAGCGCTGGCCTATTACGTGCAGAGACAGTTTGAACAACAACTGTTGATCTCACCCACAGACTATACAATTCATGTGTACAGTTTGGCTTGCCAAGCTAACATGACAAATGTACTAGTGATGGTCAAGAAACGTGCTTTTTCCCCCACACTATAGTAGTTTGTGGCCATGCATGTAGACAAGATATGGTGCGGCCCTCTGAGGAAAAGCATAATAAGTCCATAAGGCCCATGGTAAAAATGAGTTTGAGACCCCTGTTTTATGATAGTTCATGGATTAGGCCTAGCCTGGCGACGCCATCCTATGTTCTCCACCAAAAGCTTTGGGCTCCGTACATTAGTCGGCTTTCGCCTAGGCTAGATTAGGCCTAGTTAACAAACTAAAAGTCTAAAAAACATAGTGTAGGCTAAAAAGGTAATCATCTTACGTTAGTCCAGTCCAGGGCTCGAACCCGCAACCTCCTAACAACACAGCAACCACAGATTAAGAGACTAATGCCCTAACTAGATGCAGTATCATACTCATTTTTATCACGGGCCACATGAGCATTATGCTTTTCGTTATAGGGCCGTCACACCTCATAAACATGCATGACCAAAAACTAATCAGTCTAATGTGTAATTACTGTATGTCCTAGTCTGTTGTCTGTGTATTTTGTGTGTGTGCTACCTGGACGAACTTACCCTTGGGATAAATAAAGTTTATATCCATCTCTCCATCTATTGTGTGTTGTGTTCTTCCTCATCGTTAAATTTCGTCTTCCTTTCCTGTCAGTATGCAGTTGCATAACTGCACAACTGAACACACTGAACTGATTATTGTTCGCATCATTAACTGTTCTCAAGCAGTCCACAGACCTACAAATCTTCTCACGCTTTTTTAATCAGGCCGCTTGAAATTATGTGAAGGGCGGAATGTTTGACATCTCTGATCCATCCCCGATCAAAACAAATCAAGTGGGCTATTTTAAACGTCGTTCAACACTGAGAATTTACATATTAGGCGTCCAGCAGGAGCATACAGAAAATTCTACCAGACTCATGTCAACATTGGGACCAACTGCTCAGTTCCCACAACTTTCATTTCCGCTACGTACCGTTACAAAGGACAACTGTGGCAAACGTTCATTTCATCCAGCGCATATTCTTAGGAGAGGAACATTTATAGTATCCATCACTTACCGAAACAAATCCCAGCTGTTAATATGATCGCAAAATAACGGCACAACTTCTGCCCTAGGAAAAAATGAGAAGAACAATGAACTGGATTCCGGGAAACAGAAACATATGATGCCTAAATGTTTAGCTCAATACCTACAGTAGACTGCCATTAACTTACACGAATTAATAAAGTTAACGGGGACGGAAACCCTTACGAACTGGACAATCAAAATTCATTTTCAATAGACTACACACACAGTCCAAATGTCTTTCACTTACCAAGATCGTCCATATTTTCAACATAACTGATTACGGCTCCTAAAATTCTCACTAAAAGTAATCCTTGTGCAATCTCCCGGAAAAGGTCTCAACTTCAGAATTAACAGGCGGGCCTCGGATCACGTGATTAAAAATAAGCGCAGAGCCAGGTATTTTGCGTCCACGCCGGCCATACCAAGTTAGACTCAAACATTTATATTTACCAGTGCAAAGGCAAACTGAATCTAATAGAATAGAACACTATCAGAATAGAATTTAACACCTTTGTCTGCATAAAAAATTGTGACACACATAGCCAAAGTTGACACTTTTATTGAGTATCCACTTCGATTTCACACATTTCTGAGGCCAGTCAGACCATCAAACATGTTGGGAAAACGCAACTGTTAACTCAGTAGCATTAGGAGATAAGAACAGAACCATGTCTGGTTACAAAACGTTGGCATGCTTGTTCCAAAATGCCAGGGGTATTCATCATGTCTAGTGTTTTCTTTGTGCTACATTTGTGTTACAAGCATGCCATGGACGCCTACCCGTGAACACTACAGTAATCAAGCGACACAGCAAAGGTTAGCGTGATTTTTCAGTGCTTACAATTAGTGCCATACAATTCAATCATACAAAATCCTCATGATTTATACACCCTGCATTCACTTGAAATGCATCAGACATTTTGCACCAGTCTTGTTACACACAGGAATTTCCCCACCAGTGGTAGTGGGAAATGCCTTCCAAAACATGAAAAATAAAATATTCCTTTTTTTTTCCTTCACATGAAAACAAATAAAAACTGAACATAAAACAAAACCAAAGATTTGCAATTGTTTTCAGAAAAACAAGAGTTGGGAGTCTCATTCCCAGTCATCTTCATCACCGCCTGCACTTGCTGCTGGAGGAGCTTGGTCAGCCTGGAAGGAACCACCCTGAGGTAGAATGAGAGAGAGGAAAAAAAGCGTTAGTGGCTCTGGGCAATATAAACCACAGACCCCTTATCTTAAACCCAATTTACCGCCTTTGCTGGTGCGATTAACATTGAGGACATGAGTAAAAATGACTTCTCCACATGGTGTGGTCATTCGAAGGAGCGTTTGAATGTGGACAGGAAAACGCCTACTCTGGGCTGTAGCATCGCTCATTACAGATCTTACCTTCCTCGAGTCTGTTGAAGCAAACACCCCTCCTCGTGGGTTGTATCCGGTGGTTCCATGGGCACCAAAAGCTACCTTCTCAAGCCAGTCGGGAACTGGCTGCTGAGCCTGGAACGAACAAAAATAATAATTTTCCCCATGGGTCCAGATAGCTTCCACTACAGGGCCCATGACTAAGGGCTTGTTTACATGTATCTTCACATGTATCTAGACATTAAACCCATTTACACACAAAAAAAATTGATACAACACAGACCGAATAATGAACCGGGCAACTAACACTAAGTGAATGGGGCATAGTGTCTTACTT
>JASCQY010121710.1:0-14555 GCA_030264315.1 Sardinella tawilis
TGTGTGTGTGTGTGTGTGTGTGTGTGTGTGTGTGTGTGTGTGTGTGTGTATGTGTGTGTGTGTGTGTGTGTGTGTAATGCATCATGCATTTTGGTAAACAAATCTAAAATCAGATTTTGGAAAACGAATATGGACACGTACATGGACGACTAATTGTAAACTTCAAAATATTTAACCACAATAGTGACATAATAATCCAGACATGCAGTGTAAAACAACAATGCTACAGCAATATTAGCGGAGTAATCTAAGACAAATGTCATAGATTTTAAATGTCATGGCTTTTCAGATTTGTGTGGAGACCATCTCAACTATTTCACAATACTGTCAAAACATCCCTAGCTGTGCCATGATCCCCAGGTCTGGACTTGACCTAAATGAACAAGGCCAAAGTTTGTCTGCTTCTGCAGATGGCGAGCCTTTCCTTCAGAGCAGGTAGACACCCTCATGGGAGTGGGAGTGTGTTTGTGTTTGTGTGTGTGTGTGTGGGGGGGCTTCAATTGTATGCTTTGTTCTGAGCCTACTTCTTCTTAATCGCATGCCCTCCCCTAAACACACACACACACACACACACACACACACACACACACACAAACAGAAAAAGAGAGAGCGCAGCTTTTTTTTTTTTTTTTTGTCGTGTGTACACATCTATTACCAAGCCTATACAAACTATCTGTTTGCACAGGCTGACAACTGCACATAAAATGTATCTTTTTGTCCCTTTTATCCAAAACACAATGGCTTATGTAACATAGCTCCGAATGCTTCGCAAATAAACGTTTCAACAAACAGCCCTCTGTGGCAATGTGCATCTCTGGCATGATTTATGAGTGTTCATTCCATCACCTGTCCAAGTCACTGAAAGAAGTCCCAGGCAAAACCGAACTGCCTTTGGTGTAATGGGAATCACAAAGAAAAGCCATACTGACAACCAAACCACAATGTGTCATCTTCCCTCACGTAAAACTTCGGTCTGATTTTCATGTTGAAATGTTTTTCTTTTTTCAGGATTGTCCTACAATTGTCCCATTTAGGAAAGGTGCCAAAATATATAGAAAAATGACCACAGGATGAGTAACCCTCTTTGAGTGCATTTCTAAAACAATTCAAGGTAAAAAAAAAAGTTACCTTGAACAAAAGAGTGCCCAACCAAAATAATAACAAAAATATTTTTTTGTGGATTGAGCACATCATAACCATTGAAATAAGTACATTTCAAAGTACATTTAAAACACATTACCGCATTAGCGTCTGTCACGCTAGTTATTCAAACTGCCAAACGTCTAGAGGAACGTCACCTGTGGAAGTGACATTCCAACAATTGCCTCTTAACCTTGTAAATGGTTTCAATTACTTTGGGGGAGGGTGTGGGCATGATTCACCCTCATTACTTGGGGTTACATATAATCATGCTCGTAAGCCCAGGGCTAATGCTGAATCCATGGTCTTGAGAGGGACATTGTCTGGGCGGTGGAAACACAAAGCCTCGGCCCTTTTGTGGAGGCAGATGTCTGTAAGTTTGGCGTGCTCGGAGTTGAACAATAAACAGATGCGTAGGTCCGCAGGGGCCGCGTCCACAATGAAGCGGCACAGGTGTGTGCGAGACACTAACTTTGCATAGCCGAGCAACGAGACGAGAAAAAAAGGTCGGTTTGCTCGGGCGAACTGGGCAGAGTTCATGACCACCAGCCATGGCGGCCATTGTCACCAGCTGTATTGTGGACGTTGGGGAGACTGATGGGTCTCTTTCAGCCCCCGACTATCTGTGAATGTGTCACTATTTGCAGAGGGGATTTAGACCAACTTATAGTTAAGGACCAGAGAAAAGAACATGCAGGGATTTTTTTTTAGAGTGTATTAGCTTGTAATTGCGTCTGAGGGTCATGTTTTTTTTTTCTTTGTTTATGCTGTTCTATTAAAAAGATAAACCAAAGAGTAAATAAAGACAGAATTGTGATATAATGGACAAATGAACAGGTTGTCTGAGGTTGTACTAGAGAAAGGCACTGTGATGAGGTGGGGGAGGGAAAGAGAGAAAGAGAGAGACAGGGAGGGAGAGAGAGAACAAATAAGTCAATGGACGCTTACACTGTAGCGTGGTCCAGTTGTCTGTCGGGATCGCTTCTCAGCCAGAAGGTCTTTGACTGTGTGTTTCACTCTTACACCCTGGTAAACTCGCCTGGAGTATTCTGGAGAAAAAAAAATAAATAAATAAATGCTAAGTGATAAGAGAGACACCAATGCCAGGACGCAAAAGGAACCAAAACAGATATGAATATGATAATCTAAATGCTATTGCCAAACTGGGGTGAGTCAGGATACTACCAAAACAAGGCCAGAGTACGCAATACCTCTTACAAATCAGCATGCCAAAAACCTTCAGAGAATCATCCCTCAGTGTATGTAAATGACACAGTAATATGTATACCAGTCTACACTCATAAAGTACTGTATCTGAGGACATGCCAATGGGCCTGATTGAAACTTAGATCTCCATTAGCCAGTTTGAAGGGCTGAGGGTTGAATCAGCAAAAGGTCATCATTGAGTAACATTCCCTGATCTACTCCTTGTAACAGCTTGATACATTTCTCAAAGGATTCCTATAGGCTACTTTTTCCAATATGGCTGTGTTCCAAAAATGGATTCCTATAGAATGCTACCAACAAGGATAGCAATTCAACAAGGATTAGCCAATCCAGTAACAACTTGGGAGGTCTGTGGTGCGTTTGAGACGAAAGTTGAACAGGACATAAAAATGGTGGTCTAATTTCCAAACCTACTCGTGGTAGGTGCAATTCATCTTGTAGCATGGCAACAATCTATAAACACATTCATTGTTACAGAGGGATTTTATTCCTTTCAAAAAGTGCCTTGCCCACTGAGGGCCAGCAAATTATTGCATGGATGACCATAATTGCATGCTTTACTTGTCACCAATGGCTGATGAGTGATGATTTATCCATTAGTGAGATGATACAGAGTCTAGTTGTAAATACATTTATTTTGAAAGAATGTAGCATTTCAGTTGGATAAACAAAGTATATTCTATTCTAAGTTTATTTATGATAATTGGTCTATTCATAGCCAATCCAGCTCTGTTTATCTGTGATGAACATTTGAATGTTTATTTAAAGTATACTTTAATAGCGCAAAATGAATCTGATTTATAAAGAAAAAAAAACATTAGAAAACCACATAGTCCATGAATGTCTCATGCTCAAATAATGTGATCAATTACTCCATTCAAAGGGCTGTTAGACTTTTGGACAAGATCATCAATAGTAGGTCAGATCCTTAATAATCCTTAATTATAATTCCCGTAATGAATTGTTAGCTTAAAGTTTTTTTTCAGATTTTTTTTTGTTGTTTGTTTGTTTGGAAAACACCGTCAAAATCTTACTTAGAGACAGACAAGCAGTTGCAGAGCTTTAGATCATTAAGTCCTGAATGTTTTAGGTTGGCATGAGTGCTGACTGCTAAAGCTGAATACCAGTAGAGACAGAGCTGCGTACCAAACCCTTCCGTACTCCACAATCAGTGAGCACATTCAAACAGTCTCATAGCCAGAGGATAGTCAAGTCACACATACAGTACTTGTAATATAGCACTTATAACCGACATAGCAACATAAAATATACATTGCTATAACAATGTTAAGACATCATATAATGTTACAAAGCCAAACTTGAAAAAGAATAACATTTCAACCTCACCAGTTTCCATGATGCTAGCCGATTCAGGATGCTTTGTGTGAATATGTTTCCTTTGCCCGTAAGTATGGATGCGCAAGACGGAGAATGCACATCATCTCATTGTCGGGAAGCATTCCTGGGCACAGGACTTTTACACCTGTGGATAGGCACAGCAGTTTTTGAAGTGACCTTTATCATTTGGTTAAATGCAAATGAATGGCAAGACGTTTCTGAAATATTTGCATCAAAGTTCTAGATAAGTGGACAGAGAGCGCAGAGTTGAGCATCACCAGTCACTATAGACAGGCATGTCACCATGGGTACATACTGTGACACAAAGGTAGCCTACTTTTGCAGGAATAATGTGGTGGTTGAGTTTAAGCCGGACTTTAATTCACTTAATACTGTAGAGAATCTGAACCATTGGATTGAATCATTGAACATGATTTTGAATTGCTGTCACATGCAACACAGGGGAAATTATGCAGTATTACTAAAACAAGTGAAATTTAATCAAATCTGAACAAAGGGACAGACTTTGTTTTTAAATAATCACAAAACGCATTTTGCTGCTGTTGCATTTGCGGCACGTGTGAGCTGTTTATAGTTCAAGAGCAGAGAGTTCAGTAACTTCTAGTTTAGTCAAACAGATAGAGACAGAACAAACAATTCAGTACAGTCGCCTGTTTATTTAGTCCATCTCAGTTATCTCCAATTCAGGTCAATATTAGCTCAGAGGTCACATAGACACACCATCAAAATGGCCCCTTGTATTTAAATATAGGCTTAGAGACTATTCAAAAACTTAACCTTGAGTGTGCATAGCAATCAGCCACAACTGTAACTGTTGCCTATTTGTGTGTCTGTGCTGCGGATTTGCCATAAGAAAATTTTCAACATGAGAAGTATAAAAGCATTCACTGGCCCCTAGATTCTGTGCCCCGCAAATAAACAAAACTAGCATGAAGCTATGACTTTTACAATAGAGACGAGAGTAAATGGCAAATTGCCTATTCACAATGTGCAAATCTGCTTGACTACAGCAACTTTCCTCTAATGTGACATTGACAATAAGAAGAAAAGGAAGCAACTAATCAGTGAATGGATTATGGAATCTTTGGCAGACTGGGAGAAATTGTCCATGACACCACTGCTTGGTATTGTATTACCCAATAGCACTAGTCAAGGTGCTCTCCAGAGCCTTCAGTTTCCTCAACTTCATTTCTTGGCATCCAATCCAAGTCAAGGTTCAAGTTCAAAACAAAATGCCCTCCCACCGCAAATAAGTGTTTCCCTACCAAGAGTGTCTAGACTCTTTGCACTGAGTGAAAGTGAAAGAGTCAGGTCCACCAGGCTACTGACAGGCATGCCTATGGTAGACTAATAATTTAATGAGTTCATTCAATGGCATCAATACAGGACCTTAACCACAAAAATAACAGCAGACTACAGTAGTGTGCCTGCTTTACAGAGCCGATTCAAACACTGTAATTAATATGTACCTACATCTACAAACACACACACACACACACACACACACACACACACACATAGTAAAGTCCTCAAAGCATTGCTAAAACAAGAATGACATATCACGTACAGTACTACACAATGAATAATGTGTAATGTGTAGTTTTGTGTGTCTGTTACAAGAAGGATGGGGAAAGCAGCCTATCAGGAAGTGCAAGTGAGCTGTACTGTACGGCTCATCATGCACTGAAGACTAACTAATGGAACATTTGTCAGAATTTAAATCCTTAAAAGGGTTGAACTGTACGTGACTTACAGATGAGCTTGGGCTGGGATGTGCCACTCCACATTTGGAGGTCTGTGAAAACAAAAGATCTAATCTCAAAATCAACACATCCGAGTAGTACCAAGAGATACATTGGTACAATAATAACCTCATACTCAAACTAGGTCCCTCTAAAAGTCAAGACATACTGCAGGTTAAGTTTATAAATCACCAGTCTATTGCAGACTTTGATTGTGTCCAGACTTTGAAGGTATTAAAAAGTTCATACTACTACTACTACTAATAGTTATACTACTACTACTAGTAATAATCATAATCATAATCATAATCATAATCATAATCATAATACCCTTCAATAGTAGCAGATGCTAAAATGCAGATGGAACAGTTATTCTTTTGTGGACAAAGTGCAGTCTTACTAGACTTAGAGTACTAGTGCGCTAGGAAAAATATAATTACTGTACTTCATTAAATACCATGGAGAGGGCCTTAACCATAAAAACTGAGGAGTCAGCAATGCCACAGGATTGTAAAGTGCTGTGCATGTGAGATAACTTTGCTTGTTGATGGACTTTGCACTTTACCCATTATTTAAATTCACACATTTAAATTTCAACTCAATTCAAGCTCAAAATGCAGTATCAGCTCCATTGTGCAAGAAACATTAAATCACAAAAGTCACCAACAAAATCACTGTAGTCAAGACATAAAAAATACCTACCTTTGCATATTCATATGCTGTTAATCATTGCTCAATACGATACCAGGAAAAGCAGACTTCATTCATTTGGAGTTAAGCAGCTTCGCCATTTTTATTATAGGAAAAGAAAAGACAAACTAAGTAGCAACAAAAAGACACACACACACACACACACACACACACACACACACACACACACACACTTAGCAAACAATAAAAGCACGGACAATACAGTACTCTTCATTTTAACATCCACTTTTTAAGATCATCACATGACATTGAGCCACAACATCAGAGCACTATTTGGAATGTTATGCTTAATTAAAGAAAGCAAATGCATTTCTGATTTGTTTAGGCAATAAAAACAAAATTCAATGACAATAATAATGACTATATTAACAATATTAACGGTGGGCAGAAAGAATAGGCTACAAAGTGATGGTGACAGATAAGGCATAAACAACACCACAACACAAAGATTTCATTGCCATCGACACACTTTCACAGGTAGGAATTTGCTCCATTATTTCTGTTGCAAAGACAAACCTCTGCACTTTGTACTCTACGGACTGACATGGCTGCTTAGTGCATACTGTACGTTAAGGCTTCTCCCGTGCTGATGGGACAATATGTCTATTTATTCTCTATTGTTCACATTTACAGCAGCACAAATAAATACACAAGTTAAATAAATACACAAATACGACACTGCAAAAGCAGATTATCTGACAATGTTAAGACATGTTTCTTTTGAGGGTTGCACTAGTAGGAAAGGAGATCTTTTTAAGGTCTCTGGTAATGGCAATCAGTGAGGACAAAGTTAATCTAAAAATAAAGGCTACATTTCAAAGGAAAGCTAAAAAATGCTGCAAAACAGTTTCATTGTGAAATATATAACATGACACTGAATTACAGGTCACAATGAATAATGCCTACAAAGCTTTGTGATATGTTGTTCAAAGTGCCGTGTCTTGCAAATAAATCTGCTAATGATCACTTGACACAAGAGATCAGGTGTAAAACAATGAAGCGCAAAGTGGAAAAAAAAACCTCCACAAGAATCACTGCTGTTTCCCAAACTCTGCAATGGCATCAGTCTTAAGAATCCTAACTCTCCAAGGGGATTCATTTCTTTAGAACTGCACTCAGAGTTGAGGGATGAGTTTGAGACGTTGGTAGCCCACATGCTCCAAAGCGTCAGATAAGACCCTGAAGGGAGTGCAATATCCAGAACAAACAGTGAAGAACCCGCAGACGCATCAGTTAAGAGGGGGAACAGCGTTAGCGTTAATGTGCCGTGAGATTGTATACAAACCAGTCTACAGTTAGAGAGAACTGGTCTTTGCCTTGTGCAGAAGGTAAACTCCCATTAGCTTTGCCTGGAGGCCACAGAAGCACATGAAAGGGCACATGCTAGCCAGCTAGCAGACATGCTAACTTCATAGATAATTGCCACAATGGTGCGGTCCTCAAACTATTGGGTTTGGAATTAAATAGCCCATTTAGGGAATAAACACTTCTGTACTTGACAGATAATGGCACAATATTAGAGAGAGAAAGAGACCTGGGCGAGCCAACCATAGGACAGGAATGTGAGGTGCAAGTATGTGCATCTGAGTGGTCACATCTGTATGTGTTTGTGTACAGTAAGTGTATGCAGGCTTGTGTGTGTGTGTGTGTGTGTGTGAGTGAGTATGTGAATGTACATGTATGTGTGAGTGTTTGAGTGAGAGTATATGAGCACAGGCAAGCTTGTGCATGTGCATGTATATGTGTGTGTGTATACTATATGTGCATACCTGCATGTGTGTGTGTGTGCAATCCTAAACACTCATCACATTTGTACATTTGTAGGTGTGTCTGCAATCGTAGCCGCTGGTCATGGCAGAAGCTTGTCTGCGTTTTTGGAGAGGCTGTGCAGTAGAGGTTTCTGGAAGGCCTCGTTGGTCGCTTCAGGGACAAGGAACTCCAGGACTAGGTCCCATATGGAGTACACCAGGTGCCTGGCAGGGACAGGTGAGACACACACAAGGACAAACACACAGGTGAGCTGGAGACAGAGGCACACCTCCTAGATGGACGGACAGACAGACATTAAAACACACCTCTCTATTAGTAAGCACACACTGGGCCGATGGTTGGACGTCTTGTACTGATAATGTAATCACCATTATATAGTGTAGAGAAATAGTTCTACTCTATTATCCCATAGGGAACTGTAATGGCTTTGCTACTTCTTCTTTGGACGTCTGAGACTGATTTGTAAGCCACTAATACATACCTAATTAATGCCTTTATTAGTGACTTGTAAGGCATATGTTAGGCAATATCAATAATTTGTTAGGTGTGTATTCACAAATTTCTTGTTCATAATGTATTAGGCCTTTATTCTTGATATAATCTTAATAATGACATAGTAAGCCATGATCTCTACTTACTAATAACTAATAAGTGTCAAAAGAGAATATGTATAACCTACTCAATGAGCCCAAAATCACAGTGATATTCATGTCTCCTTCAATATCCGGAGGTTTGCTTACAGTATTTAGCTTGTTTAGAAAGCCATCAAGAGCAGCGGCGATCAGTCAATACCGTGGTCAGTTCTTGGAAATCAGCTTAGCGTGTGTGTGTGTGTGTGTGTGTGTGTGTGTGAGAGAGAGAGAGGAAAAGACGGCTCCCTTATATTAGTTTCTAGTTTGCATTAGCTCATAATGGCACTAGTAGACTGACACCAAAGTTCCAAATGGCATTTGTTTCTTACCACACACAGGTGGAAAAACACTTGACACCCGGAACATAAAACATGCTCTAGATGGACCGCATGTTGGGTAGACTAGGTGAATCATGGAAAATAAACTGTGCTACCGTAGGGACAAACAGGATGAAAAATTCATCTAAAGGTTGGGCCTCAATCATAGGTAAATTTAGCTAAACTTTGGAAGTCAAGAAATGCTGTATAATCCCCAACAAACTTCACCTTAAGTATTAATATATTGTGCTGACAGTGTTTTCATTCATTTATTCGTTAATTCATTAGTTAATAATTCACAGAAGTTCAAAATTAATATGCTGTGGTAACAATGCAACAATGGGTGACTGTGTGCTATATCTGTAATATATCAAGATCTTTTGTCAATTATTTCTACAGATAATGGCTCATTCTCCAAGCTAATAGCCTCATCTTAAAAAGCATCTGCACATATTTCACTGTTTACTTTTTCTTCTGTTCAATTTTCTTGTGCTTGTCTTTGAATGATTTCAGCCATCCTCAGATTCACCGTCTGAGGGAGAATTTGAGGTGAACCAAATGGGTCAAAGTGACGTTTGAACCAATGGAGTTTGATCACATTGACCAAAGTTGAATCACTTTAACTTAACCAGGTTTTCCACTTCATCACCAGCCTGCAATAACCCCTGGTAGTTACACAGCCACAGAAACTTGTACCTGTTTATATGGGGGTCCTGCAGGGAATCCAACACTGTCTGCCATGATAGCCTATACTTTTCAGAGCCCAGTAGGTCAGAGACCAAGTCTGTAGAGGAGAGAAACCAACTTGGACTTAAAGGAGAAATCTGGGGTGAATCAATCCATAGCCCGATTGTTTGAAGTCACAAGTGTTGCTAGTAGGAAGATGAACGAGAAAATTTGAGAAAATAACTGAATGGGGCACAGAAACTCACTTTCATTTTCATTTCGCTATGCCCCATTCAGTTAACATTAGTCATCTAGCAGCTACCTGCTATTTGGTCTATGTTGTATAAAATGTTCTGGTTCCTACAGATAGCACTCGCTGACCTCGAATAATAGAGCTATTGATTGATTCACACAGGATTGCCCCTTTAAGCATGAGGGCCACATTAATCACCACTGACATGTTTACAAATCTATTGTTTACAAGTCTATTGTTATTTTGCTAAGGAACACACTGAAGGCTTCCATCCACAAAATACTGTATGGGACCAGTGTGGGAATAGTATTATATTTGCTGCACTGTGGTGGGACACATAATGAGGTTTTTTTACAAGGCAATCTGTGTTTAAACAAACATCTCTGCTTAATGTTAGATCAGGCTATGCAAATGTGATTTTCTAAAGTCATACTTGGCACATGGGCATGGGCAGGGGCATGGGCATTCTGTGGGTTGTTCTGGGAGGACCATGCCAGCAGATTTAAATGTGCATGGGGGAGGGGTATGTGTATGAGCATTTATGGTCTTTGTGTGTGTATGTGCGTGCATGGTGTGAGCATATGGTATAAAATCTTCACCGACGTTTTTTTTGGGCCTTTAACAAAGTTTTGTATTTGTAAAAAAAAAACAAAAACATTTTGTACATGTAAAAACATTTTGCATTTGTAAAAAAATATTTTGTTGCATGTTAAGACTACTTGCACATCTGTAAATCCATTTTGTCACTGCATGGAAAAAAGAGCTTGTGATCACGTGTGTATGTGTGTGTATATGTACAGTATGTGTGTATGTGTGTGTGTGTGTGTACAGTATATGTGTGTTCACCTGGCAGCAGCTTCATGAGACAGTGCAGGGACTGTGTGCGTGTCTCCTCCCTCTGCCGGGGGCTGCGTTGGGGGCGGGGCTGCAGGGGGAGGTGCCCGTCGGGCCAAACTGCCTCCTGGAGCACCCGTAGGTAGGTAACCCAGTACTGGGTGCAGGTCAGATTACACACCTTTACATCTAGCCACCTGCACACACGCACACACACACACACACACACAGATACACACACATACGTCAACACGCACGCACACATAGAAACACACACATACAGCATGAGTGCACACAAATGCATGTATACACACGTACAATCAACACAACCACACGAGCATGCATAATGCACACACACCCATACACACACATGTGACCCCCCCCCACACACACACAGATGGATAGACATGTATTCACAAGGAAATTCAGAGGAACACAAGAAACATGCACACACACACACGCTGACGGGTAGATGTCCAAGTACGTTGACAAAGACACTCAACTGACTTTCTCTCCAAACCTGTGTGTTTACTCTGTGCAGAATTGATTATCTCTGTAAGGGTTTCGTCTCCACTGCTGACTGTCGGGCCGGGATAAGAAAGTGAGGCTAAATGCAACTGCTACAATGCTAACAGCTTGCAGTTTTTTTTTAATTCTGGCCAAGATTGAGATTAGAACCGCTATAATCCTACCACAGGCAGAAATGTCCAAGAGTGGGCTGAACTGGGGAGAGCTTGAGCAGAAAGCCAGCAACAGAGTGAAATGGAAGGTGTTTGTTGACGGCCTATGCACCCAAGAGGAGCAAAGGGCTTAAGTCAAGCAAGTCATAATCCTACCAACAAACGAGCTAATTCCGTGAAACATTCGGATGTTTCTCCAAAATGTCATGGACAAAGTTGCATGGAGTTCTTGGCCTTTTGCCCTCACATTCACGTCTGCGCTTATCAATGCATTATTCAACGATACGCCAGATGTCAGATAGCCTTCCTCAGAAGGCAGGAAGTAAGGTGCGGAGGACAGTCTGTCCCCAACACAAGCAACAGAGCCTGTCTCTGTTGTGCACTGGAGGAGAGGAAAACCCCCTAGCTCATAAAACTGTGCCAGAGAGTGTGTGTGTGTGTGTGTGTGTGTGTGTGTGTGTGTGTGTGCATGTGGCACCTCCTGACACTTCCTCCTTCTGGCTGTCAAAGAGCATTAACGCACTGATCTCACATCTCTCTCCCTCACCAACTCACTGGGTCGAGCCTCTCTCTCTCTCACACACACACACACACACACACACACATTCACACACACACCCTTACCTCACTCCTCTCACCAACCCATTAGGCTGAGATACACACACACACACACACACACACACAGACGTGCACGCACATACACACACACACACACACACACACACAAACACACACACACCCTGGCCTCAAATCACCCCCCCCCACACACACACACACTCACATTCTATTCAAATAGACAAATACTTTAAAAATTCCTATTCTCTTGCCTGGGGCATGTAACCAGAACATCTGAAGGTTAACTGAAATTATTAATTATATGGAGTTCTGATTTCAATGGTAACCACAGTGCAAAGTTTAACCAAGACTCTTGCTTCAACAGCTCTGCAGGTCCGATTGGCTACTTTAATCTCCAGACCAAGGTCATTAGCATGAAACATTGGCTAGTCAGCGCCGTGTCCCCACATTCCACAAGAAAAATTCAGTTCAAGATTATGTTATTTAGATAATGTTAAAAAGATCCAGCTAATGTGTAAGCTGTCGTGTACAGTGTCCCCTTCATCTCAGTATTTTTTTTGAAGCCTTTGCACTGGGAGAAGCAGTACGCTCATCATGATTATGCTGCAGCCTACTCAGACAGCGCAAATAATTAATAGGCGGATTTGACATTACCTGACCTTATCGAGCTGGCTTGGGTTAGCTTGGTTAAAAGCCCTTTCTTATTCCCATCCCATTCGTTATTACTGGGATCTGCTACACCTGTCTGCTACAGCCGGCTTGATAAAGTCAGGTAATGTTGTATGCGCCTAGGGGGAAATCACGAGTTAAGGAAACACCATTAATGACGGTATGCAATGTATTTCTTTTGGCCCAGGCTAGTGTTAGGGGAAACTTTGGGGGAAACTAAGTTTCAGCCCTTACGGCAAGGGTGCATTTCAACCATTTCACACCAAAATCTGTGTGTTTGTGGTGCGTGTGTGGTTTTGGTCTGTTTTTGTTAAGAATAAATGCTAACAGATTAGACCATTCACACCGCACAAGTGCTCTGCACAGCCACACCACTTACTACATTTATGATGTACAAAAATGAACAGTTCATATGAAAAACCCTCTCTGAAACCCTTTCTGAAGTCTATCTTCAGAAATATTAGAAAATTCTATTGTTTCCAAGTAATCTCTTGACTGCTGAATTTGTTATCTGAATTTGAATAATGACGATAAAGTTTATAAGAATTACATGATTATATCTATGTAAATGTGTCGCAAATGGACTTAAGAGGATTGATTTTCTTGCATATGGATGATGCAAGAATATCAACAGAGGCTAGTCAAACTAATCAGGCCACATTCCCATTGCTGCTTCATTAATTTGCTGCCATACATTTCCCTTTTACACATTTTTCTCACAAAACCCTTTGAGATGCCTGGGTTATTAATGTTGATGGACTCAAATGTCAATCACTGCTGATGTTCACAATGTTGCGATTAAAAGCATGTAAGGGTAAGAGCAAGCACTGTATAGACACCCTCTTGATCCCATGACGAAAATCCGGTCTCTGCATTTAACCCATCCATGAATTATTGAGACCCTCACAGTACACAGTGAGGCGAAACACACACACTAACCCGGAGCAGTGGGCAGCCTGCTGTTGCTAAGGTGCCTAGGGAGCAGAGAGGGGTGAGGGGACTTGCTCAAGGGTGCATTGGTACCTGTCGATGAGGGTGCCAAAGAGAAGCCTCAGGGCTCTCTGGATGTTCTCTGTGCACAGCCAGCTCCACTGTTCCCTCATCAGCATACACACAAGGTCAAGGGCCACATCAGCAACACCAGTCTCCACCGCCACTACAGCAGACACACACACACAAAAACACTCCACTTAATCCATGACAACAAGGTAACATATTTTCCATCACCATATAAATATACAGTAACCACATGTACTGTAGGCAGAGCCATATAAAGAGATTTATATGGCTCTGCATGTGGGTATACTGTATACTGTTTATACTGTATGCAATATTATGGTCCCAGAGTGGTACCCTTAGCCAGAGTGAACTTTCCTGTGTGTGCTTATTCGCTTGGCTGAATTGTGATCTGATTTGACACCAAATCAGATTCTGATACTGAAATTTTCTTCAATTGTGTCTCTCAACGGCGCAAAGTTATGGAAGTTAGGATATGCTCTATTTACAACCTGTCTAGAGCATACACCACACACATAATCTTCAAATAACAATGTAAGATGTCGGATTGGTTGAGTGTTATCTGCAGTTAACGTTTCCTCTATATTGTGTTAGCGTGTGGCTGTTGAACTGCAGGAATGTGTCAACACAACATAATGATGAAGTTCTCTTTATATTTGTACCTGTCCTTGTTTGGTTTATAAAGTCCTAAACCAGGGGTCGGGAACCTTTTTAGCCTGGAGAGCCACTTTTACCAAAAAAAAAACAATTACATTTCAGAAGAGCCACATAAAGAAGGTGACCTGCTAGTTTAAAAGTAATGTTACAAGTGACTTTGAAAGTAAATGGGAATGACATACAGGCCTTTCTAGGCTTTCCAATTCCCATGCTGGCTAATACCACCCTGACTTTTTACGTGTCCTTTGGTAGCCTCAAAGTAACAACGCAACAGTTATCCTTCACATGCAATTTGCAACCTCAGG
>JASCQY010121780.1:0-14545 GCA_030264315.1 Sardinella tawilis
CCATCCCAACTTTTTTGAGAGATGTTGCTGGCCCTAAATTTGAAATGTTCTTAAATACCCCATTTAATAATAAAATTGTATAGTTTTAACAATTGATATGTTACTTTTGGGCTATTGTCCACCATGTATGTTGCTTGTATGATTTGACAATTACAGCATTTATTTTTTATTTAGAGTTTACATAGCGTCCCAACTTTTTTGGAATTGGGTTTGTATAATGAATTGCCGGGTGGAGTTTGATCATACCGGTCCGTTCCCGGCCGTGAGGTTCTGCAGGGCTCCGACCGAAGCCTCCTGTGTGCACTGGCAGTTGCTACGGGCGATGAGCGACAGATACATGCGTGTGGTGATGGTGCTCCACAGCCACTCGGCCCCGCTGGGGTTGGACTTGTCCTCCAGCAGGGGGCAGCGTCGGTCCGGCGTCTGAAAAAGGCCCAGCATTAAATGCCATAATATAAGACTTCATAGGCATCATATTTGTATACTGCATGCAAGAGCATATCTGAAATACTGAGAAGAGCTCTACTAGACGATTTGTTAGAAGGCATATGGAAAAGTCTTAAGTTAAAAATATATGATTCTTATCTTATATGACCTAACAATGTAAGGACAAAGTAAATCCCTATATCATTTTTGCTTTCCAAGCCACCATTCTCATGTGGGTTGAGAAGGCACAGCTGTGCTGGGACGGTGTTGTTTTCTTTTTTTACCTCTACAATCTCCACGCTCCTGCCTGGGAAGCAGCCTGGGGTTTTGGTCTTGACCATGACCGTGTCTCGCGGCTCGTGGAGGTCTGCGGCGTACCTCGGCGGGAGCTCAGCCTCCAGCTGGTAGGAGAGGTTGTGCAGAATGCACACGCAGTTCTCTGTAGACTACAGACAGAGGTCACATGACCACCACAGCGGGTGGGGGAGTGAGGAAGCGTCTTAATGAGCACTTAAAACAACACCAAGCAGACATGACTGCACATGTCCAATCACACGCTTGTGGAAATCCCAAACATTATAAAAGCTGCTCAGTGACTTTATACTGTATGGAAAACTACATAATATGAGGAACCTTTGTGTGTGGCATGTTGTGGATGAGAGCAGGTGTGTGTGTGTGTGTGTTAATACCTTGTCATCAGGCTGATAGTCAGCGATGGTCCCTCGTGTGTAGTAGACAAGAGCATCGATGAGGCCTTCGCTCCCCCGCATGGCTTTGCGGCCATCGGGGCCCGCTGAACTGAGGTTGCTATTGGAAACAGAAACCAGATATGAACTATAACATAATGTCCACTATTTGAAATAAACAATTCTATATTTTAGCAGCTTTTATGGAAATGAAAACAAACTGCACAGTCAGGTCAAATAATAAACATGTCCTGTAAAAACAAATATGATCACTATCACAATAATATCTCTGTTTAGAGAGGAAACTCTCTGGATCACTATTTCCACCCCATCGGACTTGGCTGTTCAATCCATGAAGCATCACAGTCCCACTGGGGAGGGCGATCATGTGATGCAGAGGGACCAGCGGGAGATTCTGATTGGCCACTCAGGCAGACTGCTGGAGTGGTGGCCCCTGCCAGCGCTGTTTTGTAGCGCCCTGTTAGCGCTGCCAGAGCCCAAATGGACCAACCCATTCAGGCATTTTCATCATCATTATCAGACACAGAGGGCTGAAGCCCAGTAGGGGGCGCTCACACGCCTGGGTGCCTTCCTGCTTGGAGTAGCCTGGGAAAGCTTCGGAAAACCCATCCTGATCTGTGAGTGCTTTGATTTCAGCGCAGTGTGGCCACCAGGCATATTTTGCACCATGTTTCATTTCCCTGAGATAGGGAACCAATCAAAAATGTTTTTGAGCCCCGGACACAATGGAGCTGGGCTTGACACCTGAGACAAAAATCAAGAAATAATCAACTGTGGCGTTTTGTTCTACACTTGTTGAACCCACCTCAGAGAAACAGAAGATGACAGAGAGATTTCCAGACTAAGGTCAATTTCATATTAAGGCAATCAGGCCAGAGCGCAAAAACGAGGCTGTAAGGCCGTTTACACCAAAAGAGATAACTTTAACTGTAACGACAAATATCACTTTAATATGAATGACATATTGGCAATATTGTTGGGATCACTTTCAGAGCGATTTTGAGAGTGATAAAAGGCTGACAGCCAATCGGAAACCATGGAATTTTACACATCAAGTTCACTCAGACGAGGACAGACTTTGGTTATTGTTGGTCGGTGTCGGCGGAAATGTTATATTGCTATTGTTATATTACAGTTATCTTTATAGTTGCCGTTCCTGGTGTCATGTCAAGAAGGGAGTCGAACGACATTTGTGGCCTGTTGACTGCACTGATGATGCTGATCTCTTGATTTGTTTTTACACCTTTCAAAAACATAAAACTTTGTCCTTTGAAAATGATAGCATACCATTTGCCATTTGCGAAATAGTATTTTACTTTACTGTTTACTGCATATATCACATGCGTGGAGCCTTTGATGCATTACTACACTGTAGTAATGTGTGTAATGTGCGGAGTATGTGTGGCAGTTTGACAAAATTCACATTTTACAGAGTCACTTGGTAACATGAAGGTTCTGTTTTATAAAATGAGCACACTGTATGGAAAAATGAGTGCACATTCGCTCAATATGAAAAAAAAAATGCAGTGGAATGACCCAGGCGTGGTCCAAGTCATATATAATGAGAAGTAGCATAGCATTTTGTAAAACAGTCATTACACAACCAGATGATTGATATTAAGCACCACACACAGGCTGCCTCAGATGTTAGCAAATGACTTTGCCCATTTATATACTACCCATTTCCATATTTTACAGTCTCCTCCTACCTAGAGCTGTATCAAAATGAGCTGGACAATGGACACACATCCTGCTCTAACCCCCTCTGCTCTCGCAAGCAAGTTCCACAAAGGCGTGACCTCATTCTGAGTCTTGGCAAAGCCAGAACAAAACCAGCATTCTCAGGGCACTCTCACCCCCCCTCCCCTCCCCCTCCTCTGCCCAGCTTAAACACTATCAGCCTACACACACACACACACACACACACACACACACACATACAGTAGAGTCTAACTTTGTCTTGTCTCCTGACCTCTTACTAGCAACTACTGTGGTGTCAAAACACACAATAAATCATTATGTAACATTATTCACCACAATCATTGTCATTATAATTCACGCTAGAAACCAACGCCCATCAAATATGCTGCGCCACGTCCAGCTCCACCCAAAGGGCCTTAAAGAATGCCCTAAATGAGTGCCCTTACCCTCTTAAGAAGTGATGTATGGGGCCAAGGGTCGGTTGTAATAAAAAAAGTCCTCTGGCACCAACATTCTACAGTGCCTGGGAATCCCCTTATCTAGAGGCCTGAGTCATCCAGACCGTCTGGATCGCTAGCACGGAATGAAGAGTGGTAGCCTCAGCATAGATGGCATAGCGTAAGTACTTCTGTCAGTGACAGAGCACGTTGTTTGAAAGATAAAGGACTGCTTTAAGAAGGAGGATATCACAGTCACTGTGGGAACTCTGTGTCCCTTTGAAGAAGCCCAAGGTGAAAGGCAGGCAGCTCGTTGGGAAAGGACACCTGAAACCTGAAGGCAATGAAAAGGCAGTTATCCATTCCCTAAATCAATCTCTGTGTGTTTTTGTCATTAGGTCTAATAGTCCTACCCCAACCTGAGGCAGCGGTGGCGAGCAGAGTCGGTGTTCTATTTCAGTGGCAAAGCAAACCCAGACCCCTATTAATGATTACATCAGCGAGGGCTCACGCATCCGGAATACAGAGCAGCTTCTAAACAATTGGGCCTCAGGTAAATAAACTAGTGTGTGTGTGTGTGTGTGTGTGTGTGGGTGTGTGTGTGTCTAAAATATTGGCTCCCTGAAACCTCTGAAACCGATACGGGGAGTTAAGTGAATTATTCAGGGCCCGGCAGCGTTGCTACGACAACAGGTTTTTGTTACAGGGCGGGTTTTGTTTGTGGCCGGGACTGGGCTAGGCCGAGTGCCAGATTTCCGTGCAGGCAGGTCGACTCTCACTGTTTGATCAGCTTGGTTTGGGTGTGTCTTCCCTCGTGGGGTTGTGAGGCGAAAACCTGCTGGCACGACGTGCTGAGATGGCGTAAACTGTGGTGGTTTAAACACAAACAGTTTACATTTAGGCCCGGCCTCTTTCAATGAGCACCTGAGATCACGGCTTTGTAAAAGGACACCTGCTCAGATGGGTCTTCTTGTACATGGTACTTGTATCAAGAGCTTAAGAGAGAATATGGAGGGGAAAGTCCCTTTAACGCCACTCAACATGCATCATTTGAACTCCCATGCAGTACACCACACATGAAAAGAATCAAAGAATCAAAGGAATCTACCGAGTGTTTTCATCTTGTAAGTCTTGTGGGTAATCTATAATCCACCAACTATTTCCCAAATGTTAAGAAATGCTCTTTTATCTTAATTTGTACCAATCCAGATACGTAATAAATTTGTTTTAAAAATGTTATTGCAGTAATTTTATGCAACTGTTTGTTTGTGCTCTTGGTACGATTTACGCTTCTGATCATTCCACATCCAGAAGGTCAGAGGGACGTAGCTGTCTTGCTCGCCCTCATGATAAATATCACACTCAGATGAAAAATTGTGTGGGAGGGTGGGACCCAGAGCTAGACAAGACAACAAAACACAAGCCCAGCTCATCTCCAAACACACAACGCATGGTGAACTTCGTCTGACCGCCAAAAGGGCATCAGGATGTCAAGATGGCTAATCTCATACCTAATAAAACCAAATGACATCAACTGGCGAAAACAGATTCACATACTGGAGCCATGCCCAAGCATTTGAATAGTGCAGTATAACTGGGCAGAATCTATTTCCATTTAATTTGGCATGGATTTCATTACAAATTCTAAATGAAATGTAGCCTGAGAATACCCATGCTGCCTTGCACGCTCGCACCAAACCACTCAGCAGCCTGGAGACCAAGACCGAAATTTTCGCATAGATTTGGGAACCAATCACTGAATGGGGAGAGACCAATAACTGTATATACAGAGAGACTGCAAGACAATGCGCCAACTGGCAAATCTCCTTGAAGTCTGACCTACCGTAAGCAGCCTGAGGCATTGTAGAGGACCTCCGAGTCAGCCAGGAGATCCTCTTTGGGGTTTTCTCCCTCGTTGATGCCAGAGCAGGGCACCACTGCAGACTCTGTGAGGGTGGTCAGGGCCTCTCGCAGCAGATACTCCTTCAGTTGGTCATGGGACGACAGGTTCCAAAGGAGTCCTGCTCACATCCAAACACATCCACAGTCAACAATTTATTCCCAAAGATGCGAATAGGAACAAAAATAAAAAATAAGAAAAGAAATATGTAAGAAATATGAAAAAAAGAAAAAGAAATCTGAATGTTCATAACTACAGTGAACTGGAGCTACAGTCTCGAGCCGCTCAAGGTTAAGAAGTAGAACCTTGCTCAGGAGCACAATGGTACAATGGCTAGTAATCAACTCTACTCAGTTCTTTACCACTTAATCATGGTGACCATGATATGACAAGCAAAACATTGTCATTCCAAGTGACAGCACATATTTTTCCTATGACACAGAACGAATCTGCTTTTGTAACTCATAAAGCTTGAGGCACTATTTCAACATGAAAACCTGCTCTGTGGTTTAACACAAGTAGACTGTGAAGTCAAGCACAGCACAGCACAGCTCACCTGTGAGCTGCCGTCGGGTCTCTGTGTCTCTGCTTCGTCTGAGCAGGCGCAGGATGATGGGGACCCCCTCGCAGTCCCTCACCTCCATCTTGTTCTGGTTGCTCTCGAAGACCAGGTTACGCAGAGCCCCAGCAGCCGCCTGCTCCAGCTCCTCCACCTCACTCTGCAGGAGAACCAGCAGCTTCTGGACGCCATGCAAGTAGGCCAGCTAAAAAAGAAGAACCATCTTTTCCATTCATTTACAGTACACGCCTGCTGTAATGACTACTATACTGTAATTACAGATGGCAAAATATTTAATTAAGGTGGGGTATGTGATTGAATTTATTGGTAATTTTTGCAAAGTTACTTGAAATCCTCTTCATAACCCACTCGCAGTCACTACATTGGAAGCACTGATATGAAAATGAAATATGTCAATCATCAGTGGAATGAACAGGGCTTGAAAAAGTACATCCAATCATTTGACAGACCAGCATTCCCCATTGGACAGTTGCATGTCAATCAAATGGTCGTACTCAACCATTGGAGAAAAGGGGCAGGGACGTGGGTGGGACCATGTTCAAAATCTGACAGTGTTTGATAATCCCATACCCCACCTTTAACGTGGCCAATAACCTCACAAAAGCTTTATAATCTTTTATTTAATACTACTTCACTATATGCAAGCATTGTGCTAGCATATGCTAACTGTGTTAGCGTTCTCTGTAGTACTGTAGTGAGTGGCTGTTCTTTACTTTGCGAGAGTGTACATCTCACGGACCGATAGCATAGCCCAGGGCCGCTGGGACTGTTTACTCTACCTTTCTCTTGGCTTCGGCGCTGTTGAAACACTGGCGCTGCAGGAAGCTGGCAGCAGACACCTGCTCGTCCACATCCTCCTGCGTCAGGAGGCTGACAGCTTTCTCCACAGTCATGGCGGCGCCCTGCCCTTCTGCTTTCCTGAGAAATTGGACAATATGGGAGATGAGTAATGACACCATATTCCTCCCTCTGCCCACGTTCACAAGTCATGTTCTGACAGGAGGCTAATCACTAGTGAAGTCAGACTCTCCAATAAACTAATTACCGTTCGGTTGTCTGTTGTGTGTCTGTTGTCTGTTGAGCCTGTTGTCCAGTCACTGTTGCCTGTTGAGTCTGTTGTCCAGTGACCATTGTCTGTTGAACCTGTTGTCCAATGGCTGTTGTCTGCTGAGCCTGTTGTCCAGTGACTCCCATCTGCTGAGCATGTTGTCCAGAGACGATTGTCTGTTGAACCTGTTGTCCAATGGCTGTTGTCTGCTGAGCCTGTTGTCCAGTGACTCCCATCTGCTGAGCCTGTTGTCCAGCCGCTGTCCTCCTGACGCTGGTATCCAGTTCCATGCTGGCCACCGAGAGTGGGGAGGAGCCCCGTCTCTGCCTGTCGGAACGCTGGCTGTCCCTCCGCGCGGCCTGGCCGTGCCACGGCAGGCTGCCTGTGTCCTGTCCGCCGGTGCCACACAGCCCCCCTCCCTGCCTGTATGACCTATAGGTGCCCGTTGCCACCCGCTGTGCCTCTGTTGTCCTGTAGGGGGTGCTGTGCATGAGGAAGTCCTCCTGCGCCACCGAGGGCCTCGGTCTGGGCCGGGACACGGGCTGGTTGGCCGGCCGGTTCACGGCGCCATGGAGGGTGTTGTACAAGCGTGTGCCGCGGGTGACCTCCGAATGAGCGTAGCGGAGGGAGGAGGAGGGGGGCAACGTGCGAGGGCTCTGGTCCGTCACGGACGGGCGGGTCGGGGGGACGGTGAACGAGCCATTGGCCCAGCTGCTGCCGAGCCTGTGGCGCTGGCTCCTAAGGCCCGCATGGGCGCGGAAGATCTCGGGGCTGGAGTCGGGGGACACCTCCACACGGTGCAGGGGGCTCTTGAGGCCTGCCTTCCAGCAGACGGTGTGGCCACCGTCGTAACTGACGAGTCGGCCCAGGGACTGATTCTGCTGTTAAAGTAGACAAATAAACAAATACATTGTTTACTGTTTAGCACCATGTCTCATCATAAGTGTATCTCAGTCCCAACACCATGGACACAATTTCAATCTCCAAAAAAACGGATATCATAGCTAGTATAACTTCCGTGCAGAACTTCCACAGAGAATAAATTATACATGATTGTAAATTTGTATAACCCTTGTGGTAGTAAAACTACAAATAAATAACACATTGTAATAGATCATTATTTAACATATACTGTATAAATAAGTGTGTGAGAATAATTGTGAGAATTATCTACAAGAAGTACCCCTGCACTGGGAAAAGCACTGGCAAAGTGTCCTAAGATTCTAAGCTGTGATTTATTTTACATAACTCAGAAGAATTCAAGACAGCTTTTGTTCGGATTTTCTCCAAGAATAGATGTCTGCACACAGACTTATAAAACCGCATAACAACAATTTGCTTTGTTCTCTGCTTGTCTTTCTGAACCTCTCTCTTATTATTGTTCTCTATCTATTGAGTTTCTTCCATTCTGCCACTATTTGCATACCCAAATATATACAAAAACACCATGAGACTCTGAGTGCGGCACTGGCCAAGGACAAAGAATGGGGTGGGACTAACATTTCCGTCTAGTGGGGAGCAGATGTGAAACTAACTGACAGGCACGCTGATCCTGACATGGAAAAGATCTGTCGAGAGGAAGGCCACGGGGTTGCACTACAAACGCCACCTTTATATTACGGGCTAACAACCTTGCATTCCTTGCATGTTTTCCCCGCGGGCACACGAGGCTCTGGAATAGGCCTGTGTTTAACATTTAACTGGCCCCCATCCCCTTACAAGCAATATAAAACACGTGGATGCCTATTCAACACATACAGCAAAAGTCCAAAGGCATCTCTGTTTCTTTGCACAGGCAGGCGGAGAGAGAGTTGGTGAGATGTCAAAAAATAATCAATCAATGCCATTGACCAACTTGTATAGGCAAGGTTTACGTTTGGCACTGTGGAAGCATAATGCCTCACGTCCATATTCCCCAGGGTGAAGTACTGGTGATGGATAGCACAGGACATCATTCTTTTATTCTGGGCTGGAACAGAAAAGTGTCTGCTTTGTTCGGGAGTCCTGAAGTCTCATTTGTCTTGCTTACTAAACAAGATGCAGCATGTGTGATTTGATGTTTTAATGGGCAATGTGTGTGTTTTCTCTCTCTCTCTCTCTCTCTCTCTCTCTCTCTCTGTTTTTGTCTCTCTCACTCTCTCTCTCTCTCACTCTCTCTCTCTCTCTCTGTGTTGTCCGTGCATGGGTCCTAATCATGTCAGCATGTCTGAAAAATGACGTGAGAATTCTTTTCTAGTCTGTGAGGTCCATTAAGGAGCAGCCACTTTCAGAAACATGGGGAGAGGTCTTTGCATTCCTGTTGTTTGACCAGCAAAACTGATCAGACATCATGTGAAATAGGTGATGGTTTGACATTACTGGCCTGTGGGAATTGCTGGGACTTGGTTCTGTCCATACTTGCCACGCAGGAAGTTCTTTTAAACAAGGAATTTTGCCATTATTTCATCATGGATAATGATATTATTGTGGATATTTAAAATATCCACAATACTATCACTACCACTATCTTTGTATGTTGGCCCCTGGTCATATTAATCAGACACATAATTTTATAAAATAATCACAGCCAATAAATCATAATTGCATCCTTCAGTCAAACCAAATAAGACATGGTTTATCTTTCTAGTTTCTTGAGGGCTGAGCAGACTCTACTTTGCTATTGTTCATTAGTCGTGACTCCAATCTTGCAATTCCACTTATCTCTCATTTAGACATTCCACTGCACTGCCAGGCTGCCGGTGGCACAGCTGAAGTTGGACTACTGGACCTACACAAAGATTTGAGCATATCTCCAATATTTACTTTCTCAACACATGCAGCACCGCACAACTGGTTATATAATCTCTTCTATAAATTCCTTTGACATGGTGCACATTTTCTTATATTTTCTATATTTGGAGATCACACAGCTTTTGAGTCTGATGAAAGTGACATGAAATCTTTTTCTTCTTCTTGTACATGATTTTGCAAAGTTAAAATTTTTAGCTTTTACTCAGTTGTTTCATTATTGAGTAATATTCACTCCATTTCCATATTTTTGATCAACTTTTATGTTTTAGCAGAACCTTACGCCATCAGTGCTGTTGAAATTTCACTGATGGGCACAATGGAGACAGAGCATTTGTCAAACAGCAATAATAGGCGCAATGTCAAAGAAATCTCACACCTCAAATACCGATCAGTAGGCTATCTCCTCATGCACAAAGCATCCATATGATAAAGGGACAGACTATTTACTGTCATCTTGTAACTGGTGCTGAATATAACACTGATGTGTTAATTCAACTGGATGCTTGAAAATCTGCTTGCCTACGTGATTCAAGCAAATGAGAATGTGCAACATATTCAAATCACAGGCTGTCAAAGACAAACACTTTTCCAACCTTTCATCAGTATGAAGGTGAGCTGATATCCAAGCTCATTAGGCTACTTTAGGCCTATTTCTATTTCAACAGAACTGTCATTGAGAATCTATGAGATGCTATGAGTTTTTGCAATTCAGTATACAGTACTTACTCGCAGGTGAAGGGAGTGTCCATTCGTCATCCCATAGCCGTTTGATAAACTCTTGCTGCTGGACATGTGAGGGTTGCCTAAGAGGTGATGAATATGTAAACATTCTACATACACCAAAGCTATCTAACATGACAAATCATCACCGGGGTTTGAACTTGTATGGTTGACCAATTAGGCTACAGTAATTCAACCAATTGAAAACAGCCTGTGTCACTGTATTGTAATATAGAAAACCCCACTTTAACCTGTAAGTCCGTCTATCTGAACTTATTAGACAAAACAAAACAACCCTTGTCAAAACAATGATCAATGCTTTTCTGACAAAACCTGTCAGACAGGGAATCACAGTACACAACTTTTTAAAACACGAATGGATGTTCTTTGTCTTCTGTATGTGAGTGTCTAGTCTTAAACCTAATACGAATGCGTAAAGATGAGTCAAAATTTCAGAAACCTACTGTATGATGACAGTCTTCCTCTACGAGCGAGAGTATGCTGAACTTGTTGCTGAACTCGAAGACTTCGTTCAGTTAACAAATTCCTGGATGTCGTAATTTTTTCTTCTGTAGGTACTGCCAAACTTGTATCGGTGGCTTCTGAAGACAACAATGTATCCTGTACAGGTAACACGGACTTTATGAAATGCGGTGCCAAAGCCATTTCACCCTCTTTCAAAGTTCCAAATGTCACCAGCGTTTACGAGAGGGACACACACTCGCCACCTCCTCAACTGGAGAGAGAAAGGGAGTGCGAGAGAATGAGACAGGTGTTCCTAGCTTGAGGCACTGCTGGTTACTCCACAATACATTGTGCACATTGCTGCCTTACGAGAAATTTGAGGGGCGTGGCCTGAATAACTTGAGCTTATGATTGGTTTATCGAGATGACCAGTGCAAATAGATGCATGTGCGCTACCATCAGTGGTAGTAATGGAACGCTTGATAGGCTATACCTCCTTCTGTTAACGCGCATACCAATAACACAATGAGTGAGCGATAAAACAAAAGTTTTAATTAGTTCAGGAATGTAAGTTTCAAAGGACAGGCAAAGGCCTGTTAATCTTGGATGATGTTCAAATGGTGAATAAAGTGAGAAACAATAACTGAGCCAAAAAATCCTGGTCAGATAGATGTGCCAAATAAGTCCTCGGATAGGATAATAATAAAGTAGCCTAAAGCAAATACATGAAAAACTCTTCTTGCTAAATGTTCTCACTTTTTTCAAAATGGTATTTTTGTACACAACAGTACACACAACCCATAAAATGATTATGCAGTCAAAGCACCGACTGCATATTGTCAGTAAAACACACTTTTGTTTTGTTCACTCTGTGTACATGGCATACCAGTTTTCAGTACATTATAACTCTGCAATGCATATAGCTCAATATGATGCATATTTACAGGTATCCAAATGTGCAAATTATGGATGTCAACATGTATTTCAGTGTAGGCATATGAGAGATGGGGTCAAAACTGAAATTACTTTTTTTACAGTAAAGTTTTTGACCTATTTACAGTAGTTGTTGATCTTTCTCACCCTTTTCTCCACTTTTTCACCTCACAGGCCTTGTCCCTCTCTTCCTCATTCCTCAATTATTGCAACTTTATAGTAACACTCTCTCTCATATTGTCTAAAATTGTAATCCAGACCAATCTTTCCCTCCTGTCTTTACTGCAGTGCTAAAGGTCTGAATATTCACTCAAGTAATTATCAAAAAGTACTTTGACATGTGACAAGGTAGAAAGAGTTGGTACAAGTGTAGGTACTGTACATGTGTTCTAGAAATTGGAAATGAGTGTTTTGTAGAGTGTCTTTTGTAGCAAAAATTGTGTTTCAAAATTTCATAATTTAGTGTAGAATGTTGATTGGGCTTTAAGTTTGTCAGACTTTGTGAAGAGATTGACTACTTAATAGTTTTAGAAATTGTACCAAAAGAATCAGCTTTAGTGTTTAATCATTCAGAAAAAAAATGGAGGGTTTGGTATTTGTACTTCATTGCATGCCTCCCATCTTGATAGTTTTGATAGCTCACTCGTATTTCAAATACTTCTCGACACAGTCTGTATGTTCCACATCTAATGCCTGAGTGAACAATTAGGAGCAAATCTCTCTCATTCTAGAAACTCAAACTTCAGTAAGCTCTCTACTGACACCTACTGTTGAAGAGCAACAATAAAGTTCTAGTCCAGGCTACAGCAAAAACTGAATACTGGTAGGCGAGTGGTTGAAGGACTTAAATTAGGGCTTACAATGAGAATGAACAATTCCTCTTTTTATCATTATAATTGTCTCTGCTTTCAGATCTCACTGTCCTTTGAGTGACATTGATTTCAAAGCAAAGTAGCCTACATAATGCCACAGGGCCCAATTTCATCAAGACCCAATTTCTACTGCCAAATGAACTCTCCTCAGATAACTCATTCTTTCACTTAATGAAATTACAGACATCCAAAAAAACTGTAAATAGTCTAAGTCTAAAATTGTGAAGACATTTTATGAAACATTTCCACATTTATCCTAATTTTGGGCCAGTTATTGCAGCAGCCTAGTGTGCTTTTGTGAGCACATCAGTTTGTTTTTGTTTATTTCCAACACAAATAAGCATGTTTGTGAATAGCGCTGCACAGATGGTAAGAGGAGCAGATATGCTTAGTATGGAAAACAACACATGGCAAAAACAGCTGTGTGAGACAACAGCTTGTGTGCTACAGTAAAGCCAGAGGTCTCAGTTGTCTTTGCACCCCTTTACTTCCTCTTAAGGAGAGTGGCAAAGATGCCCCATAGGTTCTGGCCTTATTTATGTTCTTCACTTAATTAAGATTGACCTCCAAAATTAATTATAAGATCCATGTCATTGCACTCCTTTGTGAAAGTGGAGATGAGTACTTCAGCAGGCTTCATTTGCTGTCACTGGTCCGTTTAATGCCCATGGGACAATGATAATGGGTAATCTATGACAAACTAACCGTCTTTTATTAAAGGCAAAAGCAAAAAATATCAGTGAGCTGAAGGGGTTTTTCATCATCTTCCAGCATCACAATCTCTTTAGAATGCTCGTATCAGAACGTCTCCTCACCCACAGTCAGTAAAGAACCAGAAAGCTTCTCTGGGCCAGGTGCTTCAACTCTGGGCGATTTATAAATGAAAAACAAAAGCAGCCAAGGGGAGCAGGAGCAGGAGCAGGGCTGGTGAGCATGGGCAGCACCTAAAGTGAATGTCGAAATAACAGTTCAGGTCATAGATCACGGGTGTTGCCCAGGGCCTTGCAAAATCGTCAGGCCTGTGGCTGTCAATATCAAACTGAGTTTGAGGTGATCGGCCAGACTGCAAAGGCAAACAGAACCGCTGAACAACAACAGATAACACCCACCTGCGTGTAGTTTGATGTTTAGATAGATAGACCATTTTGACCTTCATACTGTACATTAGATGTTTAGTCTTTCCAAAGGCACTATGCTAGAAGTGGTTGCCTCTGAACTAAAGTAGATCGTCTCATATAGAACAAGTTTGGAGGGGTGCGGCGTCTTTCTTCTGGTCACTAGAGGTGTATTGTGAAGGTGCGCTTTGGTAGAAAAATATGTATAACTAAAGATGAATTGTCCAAGATAGTTGAAAAGCTTTAAGAAATTGTATCATATTAGATCAGATTAAAATTGTCAACATATTTCGGCCATGGCAAGGCCTTCATCAGGGCAAGGTCAGTTGGAGAATATCATGGAGAATATACTGATTCCTACATGCTATGCATGCTGTTTTACTATGACCTGAAGTTGATGAAGGGGCTCTCAAAATGTAGTCACTGGTACCACAATTCAGATATTATGAATATCAAGTCTTGGTATAAATGCAAACCACACTGAACAAAAGAACAACAGATCAGACGAGCACATGAGAATGCTGAGAATGTAACGTTATCTACACATGGCTGATTTAACTCTCTAGCCTTACCGCTGAAGCACATTGTCTAATACTTTTATTAAATGTGATACATAGAAGTTTAGAAAAGGTCAATCATGCTTCAGTTGTCCATTAGACATTTAACTATCCCTGTGTATTATATACTGGGATATCTCAAGCAGAGTTATGCATGAATTTAACCAAATTGAATTAATTTGAATTAACCCTAGGTTGAATTAACCTGGCTAATGCAAGACTAAATCACAAGTGAGATTTAGTCTGGGGACCACCTATTCATTTTCCCGTACGGGATGTGAAGTTCAGTTTCTC
>JASCQY010121856.1:0-14525 GCA_030264315.1 Sardinella tawilis
TGATGTGAGTCCCCGGTGCCGTAATAAAGCTCTCCGGAGATCTCTGACTGAAAACCGACTGGCCTGAACTTCTTTGCCGATTTCTAAGTTTGGAACCTCACTTGTCATGTGTGGTGCAACACAAACAAATAGGAGATGATGGAGAACACTGAGGATGATGGAAGAACACTGTGAAGAATTCAGCCATGCAAAGCCATCGAAGTCCATTCTCACAAATATGCAAAAATTTGGTTGTTTTTACAATAATTTCCATGGAATCTCTAGTTGAACTGATAACAAAGTTAATCAAAACTATATAAATACATTTCTGTAAATTCATGACAAATGGAGGATTTTGCATCTGAGCTTCTCATGTGTAAGTTTGCTCTAGAGCAGATGGCCCAAAGCCAAGAAAGGAAAGGAAAGGGGGGTGGGGTGCTGTTTCTTTCATGCACACCAAAGTTGGAGAGGAGTTGGGCCTTCAGAGGAGTCGGCTCTGTTTGAAAGTCAGAGTGAGAGTGAGAGTGCGGGCCTCTGAGGAACATCCAGTCCAGTCCACTATCTGTGTCTCTGCTGCTTGTGCTGCTGGTGGATCTCACTCCACTGCTGCCTTTTATCCCGTGCACCTGACTCCGAGCCAGCTCTGCCACCTGGGCTAATCAAATGACTGAGCTGAGGAGAACATGGCTAAGCAGGGCGCTCCATCACCATTGCTCCACTTAGGGGCCACAGGCTATAGAATACGCTTTATGATGGAAAGCACAGCGATATGGATGCTTAACTAGGCCTCCGATATCCAATATGTGGCGGCTTAGAGCAGAGGCTCGGGCTGGGGAGGCTATTCATTGGGATTGGGGCCAGAGGAGTGAATCAGAGCTAGTGGGGCACTGAGGCGCTGCATACGCATGTCTCAGGGACAGGGGGAGGAGCGGGTGAGAGAGAAATAATGGACTGCCTCACATTAGGAGTAGTCTGGTCAGCGGCCACAATGATGTAGATGCTGCTGAATGGTTAAGAAAAACGTTTCTGTTTTTTTATGATTATTATTTTGTGTGTGTGTGTGTGTGTGTGTGTGTAATTTTCAGAGATCACACACAAGCATCTTGTTTCCCATCGCTATTGTGGGTCAAATATAAAAAGAACAGAAACGCTATAAATGGGGCATCTTTTGAAATGAAGATGAAACAATCCCTTTGTTCAGTTTTTTGCTCAGTCCTCATGGCAACTTAGACAGACAGATACAAAAAGAGTTTATTTCCACTCATCAAAAGAATTGATATCTTCCCATGTTCTGGTATTTTCTTTGTAATGGGTTTTGGTTTCACTTGCGCAGGTCCAGTATAATGCTGTCAGATTTTCTGTAGGATATGTTTAATATAGAGGATGAATTCTGTCTGGTGGTTTGTCATCAGTGTTTGTGCACAGCTCTGCTCAGGAGTGTGTTGCATATGCGTGTTTAATCTCCCTGTTGATATGCTGTCCTCCTTGACAAAGGCAGGGGTGGGGGAAGAGTTAGGCAGGAGATATGAGCCGTGATGACAGGAAAGGAGAGACCTGCTGTACATGAACCAGAAGCAAAGCCAAAGTACTCGACCAGTAGAATACACAATATGTTGGGAAGGTGAAATAGTCACCTTGCATGTATAACATTTGACATAACGTGAGTCTAGTCGTAGGTGAGTGAGATTACAGCAGATTCTCTCTGTAGTGAGGACCTAACACCCACCAACTAATTGCCAAGATTTGCTCCAAGCTCTTACTTGGAACCAGTTAGAGCTGCAAGCTGGGTTCTTTGCGGCTGTATGGACATCGTTTGGAAATTGATTTTCTCTATTAAATCAGATGATTAAGTGAAGGAAAACAAGCTATAATCCATAACCAGGCTATCAAGAGTTCTCTCATATGAACAAGGGGCAATCATTTATCTATTTAATGACTGTGTAGTACACTGTGGACTGTAGCTCTTAATTACTCGGCACTTTTAATCACTGGCTGTGCAAGCAGGCAATTGATGGAAGACGCTGTAGTCAACAGTTTACCCCAAGATCTTCAGATGAAGATTTTAGAATCATTGCAGCCATGGTGTTGTAGAAAGATCTATAACTTTGTCATTTTAACAATCCGCACTCACCTGATTTCTCTTCCTGCTGTGGCTTCCAGAAGCTGGAAGAAGAAACTGGTGGTAGTAGGTGCATAAATTAACGACTGACTGGTTGTTCATGTCTGCTATGGTGTGGCTGAATTCCTTGCTCTGACATATTTTTTAAATTGAGATTTTGATAGAAGTTCTATGTCACATGTTTACTCGTGCCGCCTTGTGCTGTTTCTGATGAAGGATGAGAAAAATGTTCCTTTTCTCTTGTCTTTACGTCGGGTTTTTTTTCTTCAGTCCCCTACCCTAGCACATCTCTCTGTATGTCACAGACTTCCAGTGGGAATTCATTATAGCAAAGCCAAGAGATGAAACATCCATTTATCTTAATGTTTGTAAGATGGTCAGAAAAAGAAGGTGTAACACATCTTTGAACATAAACATCTGCATTTTAATTGCGTCCTCTTTCTCGGTTGTTTACACAGCACACGTTTGACTTTTGCATTGCTTTTTGTCTCATTTAATCTTTTTGCTTTGATTTGTTTTACCATTTTCTCACTAGAGGATAGACCAGAGTATATTTTGATATTGCTCCAAGATGCCTGTTATGACTTGCTGATGGACTAGAGTGGTTTGTTTAAGCTGAGCTGCAATCTCTGTACATCAGTGTTAACCGCTGGCTGTCATGGAAGCCTCACAGCAGAAACAACAATCACAGAGCTCACAATCAAAATAAATTGTTCATTTGGCTCTTGTCTGTTGAATAATCGAAACGGGTGGTCTCTCTCCCTTCTCTCAAGTCCTCCTCCTCTCCTCCTCTCCGCCACCATTCACTCCTGATTTCCCCACACTTATCCATCCTCATTTGTTCATTTGAACCCATTTCCAATCCGCCCTCATTTTCTCTCCATTCTCTGGCCCATCCTCTCATTCATTACCTCTTTATCATCTCTCTCTCTCTCTCCATCCCTCTTCATCTTCACACAGGTGCTGTGTGCATCGCTCAGTCCCAGAAGGTTCCGAGGGAGCCGGCGCGCGGCGAGTTTGACAGGATCATCTCCCGCCTCTTGGAGACGCCAAACGCACGTGCCGTCATCTTATTTGCTAACGAGGATGACATCAGGTATGCCACACGACTACCGTTTGAAACGCAGCTTAATCTCTTTCTCGCCACACTCAAAGGACACTCTACATTCTGGTTTGAGTGGTGATAACTGTGCTGTACACTGGTCCTTCCATCAGCGTCTAAGCTCATTCGAAGTGATATACTATATAGTCTGGGGATGGGCCATAAGACTGGGTGTCTTGTGCTCTCTGCAGACGGGTCCTGGAGGCTGCCAAGCGTCACAATGTGACGGGTCACTTCCTGTGGGTGGGCTCGGACAGCTGGGGCTCCAAGGTGTCTCCGGTGGTGCAGCAGGAGGACGTGGCCGAGGGGGCCATCACCATCCTCCCCAAGAGAGCATCCGTGGCCGGTAGGGAGCCTGAGGCCTGAGAACCAATCGCATCGCATATGCTGTCCCATGTGACCACAACAAGACAATAATACACTAGATGACTTACTGTATATATGACAATACACTATATGACTGTGTCTGTCCAGAAAGAACTACTTTAAAGCACCTCTGTGATGATGTTACTGTATGTTAGTCAGTCTGTGGGGATTCATCTGTTGTACAAAAAAAGTCACCAGTTTGTTATACTTTTTAGCTTTTGACAGATACTTCAGGAGCCGGTCTTTGTCCAACAATCGACGCAATGTTTGGTTTGCTGAGTTCTGGGAGGAAAACTTTGAATGCAAGTTGGGGATGCATGCCAAACGGCCAGGCAGCCTGAAGAAATGCACAAGTAAGAGAGGCCTTTTGGAGTGTCCTATTGTTACATTCATTCATTTTCGCCTGTTGATGGATCTAGTGAGTCATTTCATTGTTGCTTGGCTCTGACTGAGAATACCTGCATGAGGCATTATTATAAGATGACTTTAGGTATAGGATGACTTTTAGGTGTGTGTGTGTGTGTGTGTGTGTGTGTACGTGCGTGCGTGCGTGTGTTGTGTCAACAATGTTTTATTATTCTTAGCTAAAGCAGCAGCCATATTTCTGACACACTCATCATGAGGACATTTTGGCAGATCTACAGTATGGTGTTGTGTACAGTATGTCATACTCCGTAAGACAGCACTCTCTTAGCTTTGCTCTTCCCCCTTACTGCTTCATGAAGCATCTGTATGCAGCAAACCAGTGCTTTTGTGTGGTGAGGCACTCTTTGTACGAAACCATCTCTGGACAAAAGCATCTGCTAGATTGTGTGTGTGTCTGTGTGTGCGTGTGTGTGTGTGTGTGTGTGTGAGAGAGAGAGAGTGTATATGTGTTGGTGTGTGTATGTGAGTGTGTGTGTGAGTGAGAGAGTGTGTGTGTATGTGCTCATGTGTGTGTGTATGGGTGTGTGTGTGAGTGAGAGAGTGTGTGCATGTGCTCATGTGTGTGTGCGTGTGTGTGAGTGAGAGAGTGTGTGTGTGCGTGTGCATGCGTATGAGTGAGAGAGTGTGTGTGCGTGTGCTCATGTGTGTGAGTGAGAGAGTGTGTGTGTGCATGTGCTCATGTGTGTGTGCGTGTGTGTGTGTGTGTGAGTGAGAGAGAGTGTGTGTGTGTGTGTGTGTGTGTGCGTGTGTGCGTGTGTGTGTATGTGTATTTTATCTCCTCCCTCTTCCTTCTTCTTCTGCCATGGAGTGTGTTGTCTGCTGCTGCTGCCGCTGTGCTCAGAAAGCAGTGGTGAGGTGCTTGCTATTGTTCTGGCAGTGTGGCTTGACAAAATGGAGATAATTACATTGTTGTCATTATAGCCTTCCGATTGGCTCTGCTCTGAAATGCACGGAGTGCACAGTGCTGATGGATCACGCTGCCAAAGCAAGCTGCTGGAAAGGCTGATTTTTATCACTGCTGATTCCTTCCAACAGGGCTACTTGTGTAGTGGGGGAGAGTCAGGGAAACATCCATGACAATAATGACCACTCTTTCTGCCATGCATCAGGCAGGCACTACAAGAACAGGGAAGCTTCCACCATGAGCTCCACTCTCTTAGTAGCTATGCAGATTGATCCAGCACATACGTATTGATTAAAAAACATCAGTGACCATATATTTGCAAAACAACACAAAATTAATCATATTTATTTGCCCAACAGCAGTGACCGCTAATTGATAATCCTGATTTTGATGTAATGTCACAGCACTGTTAAACTGTTAAACTCTCTGGGACTTGAAGCAGCTGGATCAAATGTTAGTCAGATGGTCATTTCATTAGAAGGATCACCTCTCTCGCCAGGTCAAAGAGAAGCTTTGAATGGTCGAATTTTTGAAACTGTGAGGCTGATTTATGAAACTCTGAGGCTTGACTGGGGTTAGACAACTATCTTAGCTTTACTACACTGCAGCTGAAAACTGAAAAATTTCTGCATTTTGCTTCCATTGGTTGAATGTTAGATTAGTGCAGAGTGTGTTAGAGTGGATGTACACTAGTGTGTTTATATCATAGAATTATAAACATTTATAATTCTATGGTTTGTATGGCTTATCTTACATTTGCTCCAGTGGATTTATTTTCAACTTCCTGCTGTTTTTGGTTGAAGAGCTCAAAGTGCTGCTGCTGGGCCAGTAGGCTAATGAGCTCTGCTAAAGACTAGCATTAGCTCCCTCTGCTAGGGTTCACTTAAGACAAATGAGCCATTTCATTGGGCGGAGCCACGTAGCAGTTACTAATGACAATTAATTGAACTAATTACATTTCTCAGTGACATGAACTAGAAGGACTAGAAGGTTCCGTGTTGGTGCTTCATCATGTTTGACTGAGCCTGGACCAAGGTGCCACTGGCACGTGTTCAGCTCCTCCCTGCTGAAGATGACCTTATCATAATCTCATGCCAAAGCTGCAGTATAAACACGGTCATGTTGACAAAGGTTAGGCTACATGTTTCTCCTCCTGGATTGATTCTGTATGATCATGTACTGTGTAAAGCAGTGTCCAGGAAAACCGTGCAGCAAGGCCTTGTAGGGATTTCCCTGGGCAGAAACATGCTGAATACTGAACAATTGATTTGGTTTATTGGCTTATTTTATTTTTCAACATGTAATCAAATTAGTGGGAGAGCACTGCACCCATTTCTAGCACCAATGAAATGAATGGCCAGCTGTATATACCTCACTATGCCCACTACAGTGCATTTAAATACACATTTGACATCTCGCTCCTTGTGCAGAGGGATATCAGTGTCAGGGTAACAGTGCAAATTACTGTGCTTTTCAGGGTGAGGGATGTGCAGCTTCAAGGATCCAGTGCATTCAGCACAGATAGCCCCTGATATATTATTCAAACAGCTGGGTGTCCACAAGCTCTCCTAGAGCAGGGAAGACTGTTTGTGGGTGTGACTGGTATCACAAGACATCAAACACAGAGGAGAACAAGCTGCAGTTTCCCAGAGAAGGGGAGACATGCACAGCTAGTTGTATACTGCAAATAAGCCTCTGTCTGGAGGGTTGGCTGTTTTCTCAGCATTGCTCCTGAACTTTTCATCTGACCAAACATTCAGGCTATTCATTAGTGAATGGTGACCTCAACAGTACGACAACCAATCAGACGTACTCTGCCTGCAGGCATGCTTTAGTGCCATTGCATTGGTATCAACAAACTAAGTGTAGGCTATCAGCGCGCTCTTCAGTGATACTCTTTGGCAGACCTGGCAGTTTGGGGGTTGAACAGTATTCTGTGTTCACTAAGTGCCATTCAGCAAAACATAGTTTCATGTATGCAGTGTACATGTGTTAGAGTTACCGGTACATTCTTTTTTATCTTTGAAGAAAACTTTCTGTCTTGTTCTCCTGACCTCAGGAGCAGTTATTTCATTAGCCGTGCATGCTCATCTCCAGAGCTGCTCCGCAGTGTCAGTTTGCAAGCGCAAATGCTGGCTGAATATTGACTAGCTGTGTTTGCTAATGCTGGGAGTCCTGGAGATGTCTTCCCAAGCGCTGGAGACACATCAGACGTGTATTTCATCAGCTCAGCGGTTGGACGTAGCCTACAAAATAGATTCAAGTTGAGAGGAGTGAGTATGGTCCAAATGTGATGACTAGCACAGTGGTTTACAAATTATTGAGTTCACATTTGAGTCTTCATTTCCCTGGATGTTATTCTGGCTCCTGAAATATTTTTCTGCATTCCAGCCAGTAGCGTTTCATTTCAGGAAGTAGAGGTTTAGTTGAAGGCCTCTTCTCACCTCCCTTTTTAAAGCAGCATCTGGTGTTGTAGACACTGCCAAACAGGAACTAGTACTGAAGGCCAGTGGGATGGAGCTTTGCGTTGTTTTTTCACCGCTCTATTTTCAGACGTGGGTCTGCTCTAGTTTGCCTGATAAGCTCGGAGCTGGAAGCTCTACCTTTGATCATGCCTAACAACGGTACACATCATAACATGTCAGAGGAATAATTTATTATTTTTTGTTCTTGTGCTGTCTTGATAGATTTTTTTTCTTTTATAATAATTTAATTTCATCATTAAAACAATTATGCAAGCAGCAGTCATTTGCCATTTATCTAATTTTCTAATTTGACCAGAATGATCTCCCATCTGCTCAGCGAAGAGTGGAGAAATATGTGAGTTGCAGCAGTCCCAGAGCAAATTGCATTTGCTCATAAATGACATCTAATTAAGATGTTTCAGCGAGTGATTAAACTGTCTCTCAGCTCTGTTGCTTCTCCAGACAGGCTGCAGTTGCTCATAGCCAATTGTAGCCTTTCCCTTGACACCTGGGTGGACCGTGGTGGTCGGTCTTAGGTCTGCTACATTGGTTATGCATTGTTACGGAAATACCTCATGGATTCATTTGTGTGTGACAAGAATCACACTAAATGATTTCATTAAGAGTTGAATATGTTTCATGGCAAGTGTGCCTGTGGCATCATTCATTTTTCTTTTTTTTTACAGGCCAGGAGAAAATCGGCAGGGATTCAGCCTATGAGCAAGAGGGGAAGGTTCAGTTTGTGATGGATGCTGTTTACGCCATGTCCCATGCACTGCACAAAATGCACCAGGACCTCTGCTCAGGCTACCCAGGCCTCTGCCCACGCATGAGCAGCATTGATGGCAAAAAGCTGCTTAACTACATCCGGGCAGTCAACTTCAGTGGTGAGTGTAAAATGTCACTGATGTGTTATTCACCGTTTGAAACGTCACTTAAAAAACTTCTTTCTGGCTGATGATTCACACTGCGATTAGGTGGACTCTTGTGTGTTTGAGAAGTTCAAAAATATTCCACCAAAAAGCATGATGAAATATGGCAGTTTGAGGAAGAGGGAATCCAAATGCAGCAGAAACTGTTTTGCGTGACTGGAATATGAATTGAATTAGATATTTTTTTCCTCCATGATTTAACAGTTAGCTTGGCAGTAAAAGGATCTTATATGATTAGTTGTGCAATCCCAGCTCATGAAAAGAGAAAATATGTTACATACATGCCATGACATGGAAGGTAACTGCTGTTCAGATGTGTTTTCTGGAACGTTGTGAAGAATGCCTGACATTTAGCATGGCTTTGAGATAGTTTTACAAGCTCCAGTGCTCTCACTGAAATCTTATCTATTCCAGAAGCATCATTTATATGCATACATTTGCGAGCAATGTATAGATAATTTGAGTTATGTTCCAGCAAGTGTGTGTGTGTGTGTGTGTGTGTGTGTGTGTGTGTGTGTGTGTGTGTATGTGTGCGTGCACAGTGTTTCTAATGGCCCCTTTCCACTAGCACAACTCGGCTTAGCTTGACTCTACTTGCTTTTTTGCTTTTCCATTGGCCGCTGTATATGGTACTGCTCTGTCCAGGCTCTATCCGTGCTGAGCCAATACTGGAATGATACCGATACTTTTATTTTAAAAGCGACATTATATCTGACATTTTGGACCCATATCATAACGTCATAAATAACCGTAACATGGAGTGTGCTGTGTTAGTTAAGTTGAACCTGCAAACTTGTACAACTTGTAGGTTTGATTTGTAAAGTAATGTTGTAAACTCCAATTGGTACCACCCTTGTCCCACCCACCACACGCATGCAGATTCAAGTCTTGTTGTCCATGTTAGTCTATCTCCGCTGACACAAGTCTCTTTATTACTGTGCGTCGACTGAACGTGCAACACTGATGTTGGTGCACAAGCACGTTGTGTTTGTACCGAGGTGGACTTCCCACAGTGCCCCTGAGAGCTGTTGTTTGGCAGGGTGATGGGGTGTTTCAAGACAATCTGTGGCCTAACTTCAACCCCCCCCCCATCTCCAAGAATTAGTCACCCAGTGACAGCTTCTGCACCCAGCGGCAGATTGCAGGCTCAGCCACTGTCATGTCTGCTTCAGTGGCCACATCAGAGCCCTCCCTCGCCTTTACAAACACTTACCTCTAATTAGGCAGGAGATGAGGAATAAAGATGCGACAAAAAACACAGAGAAAGATCATATGCTAGAGCCGTGCAACGCCTTGGGCATCAGCGCAGAAGCGTAAAGGAATTGATACCAAAACCACTCAAGTCTGAGTTGAGACTGGGTGAAATTCTCTTTTGGGTTAGCGAGCATGCTGGGCTATATTTTTAGATGCATCATCTCTCTAATTTCCAGGTTTATCCTCATGCCAGGAAATGTTTTCATTCGTATAGCTTAGAGGGATGTAAATAAGCATTCTTCTATTTTTGCTTTGCCTCCTTTGGACTGTGTTATTGGCACTATCTGAGAGCAACTTTTGCCAAGGCAAATACGGCTGAAATCTCAGCTCCTTAGAAGCTTTATTTTCTGCACCACACACACACACACACACACACACACACATACACACACACACACACACACACAAGTTTTTTTTTCTTTGACGATTTCATTTCTCTCACTTAGTGATCATCAGTTATCCATTGGTGTTTCATATTGGTTACAATTTTACAATTTTATTTCTGACTGATATGATCCTCTCAGGGAAACTGGTTTGTAGTCACAAGGCACTACATCACACCGTGGAATCACCAGATGCCGATCCCATATACACTTGGGGGGGGGGGGGGTTAGGGGGCCCTGACATATAACTGAAAGGCTAATGAACATGTTCCTGTACATGTGAGACTTAATTAATTGAAACATGAGTGTGAGCTGTGAGTAAATGACTAGCCTTGCTAATTTATCATCTTGCTGTCATATTTCAGTCTGCATTAAATCAAACCTCAATTTACGCATTTCATGTTTGATAAATCACTCTTTCATGAACTTATAAATTAAACACTCATGTTGATGTGGACTAAATGAAATTACTTTACAAAAGCCCACAGCACCGAAACTGCTGCGTATGTAGTCTGCCTTTATAGGCTACTGGATGGATTGGTCTGCTTTTCAGCACCCACAACCCCCCTTGATTTCATATCAAGCCACACACACACAACACTGAATCTGATAGCGCTCTCCATGACTACTAATGTTCTACTTCTGTGGCTTGGGAGAGTTGAGACTCCAGTGCAACTGCAAATGTTAAGAAAATAAAAGGGGCATCATTGACCTAGAATTTGCAACAGTCAATCACAAAGTAAAGATAAAACTCCTCATAATGTTCCAGGTTGGCTTAGCCACTGAGATTGTATTTGGTTTCAGTACTACGGCAGAAAACTCTCCAAAGGCTTTGGATTCCCCAACTGGATTTTTTAGCATCCAATCAGTGATGAGAGGTGGTCAGCCCTATGTTCCCTAGGCCCTATGTTCCCACATTTCTGTGGTTAGGGTTAGGGTAACCCTAGAGCTGTGGGAACATAGGCATGTTCCTGATCAGAGAACCAAGTCAGAACCAATGGGTATAAGGATCAAGCAAAGTCCCATAACATAAAGTAAATGTATGCTTATTGCAAGTGTACAGACTCAGACTGTGCAAGTCAAAGAGGCTGGCTCACCATGCAAACAGTGACTCACTGCATTGACAATTCTGCAAGTTTTATATTAAAGAATCGCAGATTTGCATTATACTAAGACAAGTAAAAAGCATATAAAGCCTGAAAAATGCCCGGGGCTTCAAACAGAAGTCTGGACAAAACATTACAGATAAATGCAGAGGAAAACCACTACCACAGGTAAATGTGGATGAATCTGTCTGACAAAAGTGTGAATGTGTAGGCTATATTTTTCTTTCAAAATGTCTTCACTGTTGCATTTAAAATAATGATTCTGAAGGCCAGTTAAAGGTACTTCAAGACCTTTGAGTAATTTGTCTTCTTTCTGTCCATTTTTACACCTCCATTTACATTTTGTCCACACAAAACCAGACAAACCAGACAAACATAGGCAAGGTGATGCTTGTTAATTTATTTCCTCAACAGCAAAAAGCTGAGAGGTGAGCTGAAGGGCTTCTTTGGCTTGCTGGGGTATATAGTGCTTGGGCACCCCCCCCCTCCATGACCCCCTTATGCCCCCCTGTGCAGAGTGGCTGGGAGGAATGTGCTGGGCCAGGAGTTTAATGATACCTGTCTGGACGAATAGAGCTCAGAAGAAGCTGTCTCTCTCTCTCTCTCGTTCTCTTTTAGCCTCATGGACAAATCCACACACGTCCTTAAAGTGAAGCATAAGCCATGCAAAGCCCACTGAAAGAGACAACGCCTTTAAATAAATCTAGAAATGTCTGCCATTTTTTCTTTTTCTCATGCTACCATGTTATGTAAAGCATTTGGGCTCATTTACACTAATCGTCAAAATTAGTAATTTGCTGTGATTTGGCCATAGATTATTAGATTAGATCATCATCATTATCAATTATTTTCTTACATCTCAAACTTGCAAACTTGCAAGACAGATACATACTGTACACAAGACTGCACATAACCCATTCCATTGTAAACCATCACTCTGGCGCAGGTATACAGATGACACTCTAGATACAGAAGTGTACACTTACGGAGTTCAATAACTTCTTGACCTATGGGAATCCCACCACATAATACTTGTCTCTACTGATTATTGGAATACAATAATCAGTTTATTGATTTCCTAGATCTCATTATCTTTAAGGTCGCAAATAACTTCTTACAATCCATCATATAGCGTAAATTCCTCAGCAGGAACAACCAACTGAGAGCGGACAGCAATCACCCGCCTCATTTAGTCCCAACATTCCCATGGGAGTCTTGGGAGTTGTGAGGGATTGAGGCACCACGGCTGATTTCATTTCAAAAAGCTTCTCATGTACCTCATGCCATGGCCAGGCCTCCTAAGCAGGCTAATCATGGGAATGAACGGGAAGCATTTTGGATACACACACTTGGCACTTTAGAACCTCAAGGCCTATTGGAGGAATTCACTTTCTTTAATATTAAATAATAATGTCTGTGCATATTTATGATGCATGTAGCATTATTCCCAATGTACTGTATGGGAACACTGTATTTATTAAGTAGTTTATTAAGTAAGGGATAATGTATTGTCCGCCGGTCATTAGAAAAAAATATATTCCGACAGGACGAACAGGACCCCGAGGCCGAAGGCCCACTTCAGCTTATCAAGAACTCCTCCGCCCATTCTCTCCAAGGACTCTTACAGCGATCACAGTCTTACATCGATCGTAGTCTTACATCAAAACATTAGTCATTTGTTACGCATCTCAAATAAAAAAGCCAGAAATTAACTTTACTTTACTTTGGAAAAGGCTCTACCTGCACATAGCCTACTTGAAATGCCAAGTGTTTGAACTAGAAGTGGTGAAGGTTGTTGAGTGGGGCTCTAGTGTGTCCTCTTAAAGACACCAGTCTGGGCTGAGAGCTCAGTCTTCTCCATATGACTCATGTGGTGTGCTGCAGCTTACGCTGCTCTGATGAGCAGGAGATGTTTTGCTGAGTGGAATGAAGGGAGTGCGGGTGAGGCGTCTCTCTGGCTCCGGTGCCATTTATCGATGGAGGACGCAGGGACACACTAAATACAGATGGGCTGGGATGCTAGAGGGGCCTCATCTCTGCATCAGACATGGGAGAAAGGAGGACAGATACACTCAGCAGATGGAGAACTAGACACAGGAAATTACGCACACACACACACACACACACACACACACTCAGAGTGACAAGCACTAACATTAACACAAAAAATAAACAAGACAGTCACGATTTTGAAGTAGATATTTTAGACAGAGAATTAAACATAAACCATTCTCAATCATATTCACACTGCACACAACCTCCCTTGCAAAACTACAGTCTGGTAACTTTGTTTGAGGTCACCTGGTGGTCAAGGCAAATAGCAAAACAACAGTTCAAGCTAATCAGCGGGGCCAAGGAAACTCAGTTTCGGTTTAGTTTTCCCCGCCCCATTAGTTTCTGTTGGCTGCTGGTTCATTATTTGGTCTACAGTATGTTGTACCAAATGTTCTTGTTCTTTTTCCTACTGACAGCCCTCAGTGTCCTTGAGTTGTTGGTTGAAATGAAGCAGAGCATCCCTTTATCAGTGTCTCCATAAAACGCAATGGGACTGTATGAAGAGTAGTGCAGGACACAATGACATACAGTACACAGGTCATAACCAGGACAAATGAGCCTAAAGTGAGAAAAGAAGCAGTAACAGATCCAAAAGTGTGTCCCAAAGCTCCAAAGCCGACAGGGACCGTAGTGAGCTGAGGACTGGTGTACAGCACAGTATTTACAGTACAGTAGCGCCTGGGAAAGTGGGCTGCTGCCTCATGCATTAGCTCCCGTTGCAGGGAAACACCTGAAAACCAGGAGTGCTTTTCCTGCTGGCCCTGCGGGCACCATTATGCAGCCGCCTTCAAATGAGAATCCCCAGCAGCCTCTGCGTCACGTGGCACTCCGCCACCGATGAAGATGATATAGACCTAATGAACGCACACTTAGTGGGACTCCTTTTCACAAGCATGTGGGTTTCAGATGTGTCTCTGAGCCTCCATTTATTTGCTTAAATAATACATTTGTTTTGGCAGACAAAGTGAATTGTGCTGTGGCTGTAACCCAGAGATATTCTCAGTGTAGCTGTGACCAGCAGACCAAAGGAATCCCTGGCTGCCGTCTCTAATAGCGCAGACCCCACTGCTGCCTGCCTGCCATTGCTGTGCAGCCTTTAATAATGCATGCAATTCAGCCGCCAGAGATTCACATTCATAATTACGTCCCGCCCTCCCTCTGTGCTTCCCTCTGGCTCTCCTGCAAGTGTTTATTTTGAATAATTCATCGCCTTGAATGATTTTGCAGAACAGGTTAATATTATGTACAGCGCCGTCTTTGAGCGAGCGAGCGAGCGCTAGAGCACGCGTGCGAGAGAGAGAGAGAGGGAGAGATAGAGAGGGAGAGAGAGAGAGAGAGAGAGAGAGAGAGAGAGAGAGAGAGAGAGAGAGAGAGAGAGAGAGATGTGGAGTGGGATATAAACTGCCTGCATGATATTGTTTAGGGACATAGCAT
>JASCQY010121862.1:0-13686 GCA_030264315.1 Sardinella tawilis
ACAGACGCACACACACACACACACACACACATACACACACACACACACACACACACACACACACACACACACACACAGTTTGACCTTATAACTGAACCAGAGGAATTCAGCACGGTGTATTTGGGGTTCTCGGTGCTGGTAGTCGCTGTGGCAAGTGATCCAACTCAGCCAGCCTCTTCTCTTTTTCTCTCTTTTTCTCTCTTTTTTTCCGTTTTCTTCCCCCTCTCTCCATTCAGTCATGCCTCCTCTTCTCTCATCTTCTCTCTTCCCTGGCCAACTACACTTCTCTGCTCTTCTCTTTTCTTCTCTTCCCCTCTTCTTCTTTTCCTCTCCTTTTCCTCTCCTTTCCCTCTTCTACTCTCTTCCCTCGTTTCTTTTCTCTTCTCCTCTTCTCATCTCTTCAGTTTGTTTCACTGTTTTCTCTTCTTTTGTCTTTTCTCCTCTGATTTTTCCTTCTCTTCACCTCTCCTCTCTTCTCCCCTTTTCTTATTTTCTGCTCCACTCTTTTCTTTTTTCTCTCCTCTCCTTTCCCTCTCTCCTCTCTTCTACTTTTCTCTTCTCTCCTCTGCTTTCCTCTCCTCTTCTTTTCTCCTCTCTTCTTCACTCCTCTCCTCTTCTCTCCGCTCTTCTCCTCTCCTCTCTCCTCCTCCTCTCCTCTCCTCTCCTCTCCTGTCTTGTGGAGGCCTCCTTTCATCCTCCTCACATCAAAGGAAGAGAAAGGGTGCGCTTGTCAAAGCCTCTGTGTAGCGCTGCTTAGTCTTTGACACTAATGATGTTGTTTACCGCGCTCCCCTGCCCCCCAATCACCCCCCCCCCCCACACACACACACACGCTAAACCAAGCCAAACAAAAAGCACACACACACACGGCTCATTTCCAGCTGCTGAGCTGAAAACTAAAACTCCCTTACACTTCCAAAACAGACCAGACAAGTCAGAGGAGAAGCCAAGCCTCAGCCAAGTAGATAACAGAGAGATGACTGCTGCTATCTACAGACAAGCACAGAGAGAGAGAGAGAGAGAGAGAGAGAGAGTCTGCTGGCGGTATAGCCGGTAAGCATGACCCCATTAAAGGCAGAGGCAGTACAGGCATTGCCTCTACAAAGGCTCAGAACTACATTACCCAGAGTTCTCTGCCGCGCACGCAGCTAACGTAAACAGAGCAGGAGACTTTAAAATCACAAGTGCATGCTCATCAAAACATTGAGGAAGAAGAAGAAAAAAAACAACACAACAAAAAAACATAAAAAAAAAAAACAAACAAAAAAACAAAGTCAAAGGGCCATACCAGTGCAGAAAAGCTGTAGTGTTTTGGTTTCCCTTTGTTAACCATTCACAAGGCGTAAGGTCAGGGGTCATCGCAGCCTCTGGCCTATGCACCCTGAGAGCTACGCTACATGCTAACATCGCACTCCATTCAGTCACCCCTACACAGCCCTGGAGCTATGCTACATGCTAACGTGATGAGCTAACTCCCTCATGCTGTATTGTAAGCACTCAGGAAAGCATCTCTGGCACATTGGCAGCTGTTCAGACGTGGTGGCAGCCAGGCCCATTGCCGCTGCAACAGCGGATAACTCCACCTGCTGGAATGGAGGTCCAGGTCTACTGTACGTGCAGGACAAACAAGCTTCTAGAATGTTCTACTGCCTTTCAGCTCTTTCTATGCCAACTACTACCGGTACTTGGGTTGTGATCAGAACAGTACAACATCCAAAGAGTAAGACTCAATTTTCCTTACTGAGTGTTGAGTGTGTGTGTGTGTTGAGTGTGTGTGTTTATTTACAGTCTTAAGACACGTGTATGTGATTGTGAGTGTGGGGAAAGGGAGTGGAGCCGAGAGGAGAGGAGAGGAGAAATGGGGAGGAGGAAAGAGGTGAGGAGAGGAGAAGAAGGGAGGAGCGGAGAGGATAGAGGAAGAAAAGGAGAGGAGAGGAGGAGGAAAAGAAGGGGGGAGAGGAGAGGAGAAAGGGGGAGAGCTAATGTTGACAGTCTCTAAGGGGGAGGTGTTTCCCCCTTATCACTTCTCCCATCACAGCACCCTGATATTCCAGTTCGCCCGGAGCTGATAGAACATCTCACCCAAATGGGCTCTGTCTCCGACTGAGGGCTAGATCCATTCCACACACACACACACACACAAACCATCAGTTCCCACTCCGCCAAACCGTCTGAGAGCTACTCAAAAAACAGGGCCTACCACACACACACACACACACACACACCTGCCTTTACTTCCACCAAAAAATAAAAGTCCAAAGGCATTAGTAGCGCTAAGCTGTGAGCAGGCTGGAACTGAAGCAGGCTGAGGTTTGAAGCTGGAATTTAGCCACCCTGAGGTGCTGCCTGCTTCAGCAGCCATCAGAGATCTCTCTCTCACTCTCTCTCTCACACACACACACACACACCCCCTGTAGGGTTCCTAGCACAGACCGCACAGACCACACATCCCGCCCCCAAAAGCCTGTGTATTCTTCGAGGAGCCTCAAGACATTGGTACAGGCAAAGAATCACACCCGTCAGGCCAACCCATCCCTGACCAGGAGACAGGAAGACAAGACAACCAGGACACATAGACTGCCAAGACAGACAGACAGCCCTAGCAGTCAGACAGACATACAGACAGGCAGACAGACACACAGTCTGGCAGTCAGGCAGACACACACACAGACAGACTGGAAGTCAGGCAAAGACTGGCAAGTCAGACAGACGAAAGTCAGACAAATCAACCAGTCAGCAGAGCATTCCGATTGGACGCAGGCAACCTGGTCATCAGTTGGACAGACGGAGCACACAAGGCTTCACACAGACTGTCTGGGAGACACTCAGAGTGGACAGACAGACAGACACACAGACAGACAGACAGACTGGAGGGGCGAACAGACAGACAGTCGGACACACAGGTAGACAGAGTGGGTCGTCTCTGAGTTGGGGGTCTCGGCAGACCCTTACTGTCCTTCGCTTTCGGCGCGGGGTCGTGACCCCTTGTGCCGCAGCTTGTCGCCAGAGCTCAGGCTCTCCGTTAGCTCAGGGCTGTCCTCCTGCACCGCGCCGCCGCCACCAGAGGGGGCGCTGTTGTCCACAAACATGTTGGGGATGTCGTGGCCAAAGTAGATCTTGCTGTTGGAGGCGATGGCCTGGTACTTCACCATCTGCAGGTACTCAGGGGTCAGCTTCACCTGCAGGGACGCAGAGCAGAACACAAGCATGAGGGAGACAATGGAGGTAGTCTACGTTGTTTGTTTGTTTGTTGAGCAACAATGTTAAACTTCTGTGCAAGTCGGGAACGAAGCCTATAAGGCTTGTACAGAGTTCCACGCCTGAATATTCAAGTATTCTTATTTGATATTGAATATGTATTATATGTATAAGACATGCAACCCAGAATAAAGAGATAAAAGTGGATAATTGTAGAAATCTGTGCTATCTGCTGTGTGTGTGTGTGTGTGTGTGTGTGTGTGTGTGTGTGCACCGTCACGTTTGTATCTGTATGCATGCATCTGTAGGGGCTTGTGTGTGTGATGGAGATGCCTGGAAAAAATGATGATCATGATTATTTTCATCAATATTAAAATCACAATTATTTAACACTATTATTCATTAACTCTGGAAACATGTTGCATATATTCAACTCTCTCTTGCTCTCAAAAATTTTTTTCTTGTACTTTGACATTTCCCATAATTCCCCACACATTCCCTCTTCCTGGGTGCATAGGCCATCAACAAACACCCTCCACTTCACTCTGTTGCTGGCTTTTTGCTCAAGCTCTCCCCAGTGCAGCCCACTCTTGGACATCTCTGCCTCTATGCTTCTTCTCCAGCTGTTCCTGGGGCGACCTTGTTTCCTTTTCCCTTGGGGGTTCCATTTCAGGGCTTGGCGGGTGATGTCTGTTGCAGGTTTTCTGAGCATATCTATGGGATTTTGGTTTGTTCTTTTCCACAGCTCTACATTGCTCACTTTGTCTTTCCACCAGATGTTTAGTATCCTTCTGAGGCAGGAGTTGGTGAAAGTTTGCAGCCTGTGTGTTGTGTGTTTTGTGGTTCTCCATGTTTCAGACAGCATCACCTGTTTTACATTCGAGTTGAAGATACGCATCTTAGTGGCTGTGGAGATGTTCTTTGAGCTCCAGATGTTTCTGAGCATGTTGAATACCACTCTTACTTTGTTAATTCTGCTTCTAATGTCAGCATCCGTCCCTCCAGTGGTGTCCACAACACTGCCGAAGTAGGTAAAGGATTCTACTTCTGCTAAGGCAGCATTGTTTAAGTTGTTGTTGGTCTTGGAGTGGATCTTGATCACTTGTGTTTTTGTTATATTGGGAGTAAGGCCAAGTTTTGTTGAAGTTTGTGCAAGTCCATCTGTCTTCTCTTGCATTTGCGTGTGTGTGTGAGAGAGTAGAACTATATCGTCTGCAAAATCCAGATCATCCAGTTGCTCCCACAAAGTCCACTGGATTCCGTTTCTCTTCCCTTCTGTAGTTTCCCTCATGACCCAGTCGATGGCGAGGAGGAAGTGGAATGGTGAGAGAAGGCATCCTTGCTTGACGTCCGTTTTGACTTCAAAGGTCTGGGACAGCTGACCTGCATGCAAGACTCTACAGGAGGTGCCATCATATGAATTCTTGATTATGTTTATGATCTTGGTGGGGATTCCATAGTGTTCCATTAGCTGCCATAGTGTTGTCTGGTCTAAGCGGTTCAGTAAAACATCATATAAAAAGATCAAGACCAGGGGTGCCCACCCAGTCCATCGTGATCCATCTGTCCATCAGCAACGCAGGGCAGGTAGATCGTAAAACATTCCAAAGACAAAATGCTCTTCAGATCTTTCATTTCCCCTCGATTTGGCTTTCATATGCAATTGAAAAGATAGTGTGTGTGAGTGTGAGTGTGTTTACCCTGTTGGCTTCAGCCGTCTTGGCTGCTGTGTAGTACTCCGCATCCGCTTTAGCCTTCTCTCTTGCCAGAAATGCAGCGTCTATCAGATAAAACACACTTTACTTCTGCAATTCACCCACGCACACGCAACCAAAGCACACAGCACACATTCAGACGTGTCTGGGATAATGGCAGCTTAAGTGTCCTCAGAGGGAATTAATGCACAGAGACCAAATACTCCTGAAGGCCAAGCCCCCCAACCCCCCCCCCCCCCCCCCAAAAAAAAAACACACCTCTCTAAAACAGTGCCTTGGTGTGTCCTCCTCATAAGAAATTAACAGACAGAACCAAATACTCTTCAAGGCCAGGTGTAGTCTATGGAGAGAGCCTATGTCCAACCCTCAATCTCAAATCTACACTCCTTTAGACTTGCTTGTGGACAGTGGCTTGGTTCCCCCCTCAATCTCAAACACCTGTAGTCCCTAAAACGTGTTTGTGGAGGGAGGCTATGCCTCACTTGGGATCTCAAATCTACAGTCCATAGGGCATGCTTGTGGAGAGAGACTATGTCTATGTCTCACCTTCAATCTGTGAGATCTTCTTCTCGGTCTCCTTCTCCATCACCTTCTGCTGGAACTGGATTTCTGCCACTTGGGCCACCTTTTGTGCCTCTACACACACACACACACACACACACACACACACACACAAACAATTTTACTGGACATATGTACAACACATTATTATTTTTATATATATTATTTCAATAAGCACACTCTCATTGTGAGTCTTCTACCAGTACATGGATATTGAGTACTGTACAAACGTGAACTTTTCCAGAGAAAACTATTGAAAGGCTTATACATCCACACACAATGCTTAAAGACTAGCAGGAGGTTTACAGTAAACATGGTGGTTAGACATTATGATGTGTTTTTCACAGCCTGAGAGCAGACATGTTAGATGGAAACATTAGCTTGAGCACCTCACACACAGACAGCAGACATGTTAGACTTACTAGCTTGAGTGACTTGTGCACTGCCAGTTAACACGTTTGAGATGTTAGCTTATGCTATTCACATGCTGACAGTTAGAGATGTTAGCTTACGCTATTCACATGCTGACAGTTGACATGTCAGACAGAGAAATTAGCATTACATATTCACACGCTGCCAGTCAGAGATATTAACGTGAGATATTCACATGTGGACAGTTGGCACATTAAACAGATAATGTGAGCTATTCAAATGCTGATAATAGATATGTTATAGTGAGACACTGGCTTTCGCTCTAAACACATTGACAAAAGGCCTATGGCAGATGAGCCTAATAAAGAGATGGTGTCTGTGAGAGTGTGTTGAAACCCAGTCTCAAAGTTCTGTGTGTGTGTATATATAGTCGGGTGTGTAAGAGTGTGTGTACTGTATATTAAACAGTGGTGTGTGTGTGTGTCTCCATGTATATATAAACAGTATCCGTGTCCGTGTGTGTGTCCGTGTGTGTGTGTGTCCGTGTGTGTGTGTGTGTGTGTGTATGTATGTATAGTTCAGTAATCTCCAAAGCCAGCCACAGAAAGTTTCTCTTCCTCTTTTCCTCCAAGCGCCCACAGAAAACCAGGGCAGAGCACTGGGGTAAGGGGGAGCAGTCAAAGGTGAAAGGTCAAGGTTGAAAAAGAGGGTCACTGCCATCAAGGGGCAGACAGCGGGGCCTGGGAGTTGAAAGGTGAAAGGTCGGAGGAGAAAGGTGAAACTGACCAATGATGGCTTTCTTTCTCTCCGTCTCGGCCTCCTTTTCAACCACTTTCTGCGTCTGGGCTGTGATCAGCAGACGAGTCTTCTCTGCCTCCCTGTGAGAGAGAGAGTGGGAGAGAGTAAGAGGTGGACAGGACAGAGAAAGAGGAGGTGTTCTGTGTTCTATGGTGTGTTGCTCTGTTCTATGTGTTCTATAAACCTTTTCCGGTTCTAATTCCATAGCTGGACAAAACAATGCTTGAACATTCTATCTTGGTCCCCAACTACTTCCTGTTACATTCACCGTTTCTCAAAGTCAAGGAAGCATTCTTCCAAGCCACTTTTTCGAGGATTCCACGTCATTTCACCTCGCCAAGCACAATTCCAAAGTCAAGGATGCTTCAAAATTCTACCGAGTGCAGAGTCCTTCTTTCAAAGGTTTTTCAAGGCTGCACTGATGGATCCTCGGCGTTCGAGGATTTGGAATGTTACGATGTTTCGAATGTTCGTGAGGTTTGAATGCTCGTCTTTCTAGTGCGCGGCTTGCGAGGCCAGTGTGCTACCAAGGAAGCATCCTCGACTTTGAGAAACAGTGATAGTGTAGTTGGGGACCAAGACAGAATGTTCAAGCATTGTTTTATCCAGCTATAGAATTAGAACCTGTGTTACACGGTGTGGTGTTGTGTTCTATGGTGTTGTGCTGTGTTCTATGTGTTCTATTGTGTTGTGTTCTATGGTGTGCTGTTCTACGTGTTCCATGGTGTTGTGTTGGTGTTGCTTTGGGCACAAACTCACATGAGCTCATAGTTCCTCCTGATCGACTCTGGGATCTTTGGCTTGGTGACGCGCACAGCCTGTATAACAAACACAGTGGGTTAGTCCAGAAAGAGCGCACACACACACGCATGCACACATGCGCACACACACACACACAGAATGACAACCTGAACTAATGATCGCATTGCATGATAATGTGCATAATGACCAAATTTCCTTGCTGAAAGAAATGTTTCACAATGAACACATTGATATGATAGTGTGCACAGACAAGACAGGGTCACTAAGAGTCATCGTAGGACGATCACATGTATCTTGCTTGTGTGGCCTCATTCTGATTCAAATATGACGTTGAGTCAGATAACTGACTGCCGATTAATTGTTCAGGAGCCATTGCCAAGATACCGACAGCTGACTATATGTATTACACACTATACAGAAGTACTTTACAATGAAACAAAGGTACGAGAAGTGCTATACAATAAACAAAGGTATGAGAAGTGCTAATAAACATAAACAAAGGTACCTGAAGTAAAGGTACAGTGCAAGGTACAATGCAAAACCCTGCCGTTCAGTAGTTCTTCCCCATGAGACAACAATCCAAAGACCTACCCTCGTTTGACACACCAATGCTAGCTGCAAATATGATGAACACACGGCAGATAACAGATAACGCATGACTGGTGCTGGTATCGTCCAACTAGACCAGAAAAGTAAACAATCTGATTTTTCAGATTGTATCTGCCCGCGGTGGGCAGATACAATCGCTACTCTTTGGTCGTGACTTCAACCAATTGCTATTGTTTTGCCGTGGTGCATGTTACACGCTGGAAATGAATGAATTCACTGAATTGACTGTTATCGCTTGATTGGTCAGACAAAGTGGACAAAAACTTGCTCACTAAGCTAAGTTGCTGGGAGCAAATGAAATTGAATGGCTAAGCAAGTGCAGATTTTCACACAAAATTAACGTTCATACAAGCCCTTCCACACAGAGAACAAATCTGCATCAGACTCATTTGATGCAGAAATCCACCAGTGCAATCCATTGTGCACCAACCTTTAACTCTACATTGTAAGTCTTGAACTGAAGAAAATCAAATAGTTACCCATACCCAAATGTCTATGGGGGGGGGGGTATTATTATTATTATCACTATTCAAAAATATTAAAAGCTAGTGTGTCGTACCATGAATCCGGGGACCCGGGTTTGATTATGTTATATCATATTTTCCATACATCATTCAGCCCTACTGAATGGGCACTGCTGTGTGAGTTATATAGTACATGCTTCTAAATAACTTTCACAAGTGTCACACAAAGGTCATGACCCTGAGATCCCTGACCTGAATGGTGAGACCAGGGGCCATGTTATTGAGATCCTTCTGCAAGGCCGTCTTCAGGTTCTCATCAATGATGTCTGAAACACACACACACACACACACACATACACACCCCTCTTGAAAAACTCCCATAATTAGCTGTGTGTCATGGTGTGTAAGTCAGCGTGTGTGTGCAAGAATGTTTCTTAAGGGGGGTTGTCTACAGTATTTAAGTGTGTTTGTGTGTGTGTGTGTGTGTTTAATCTGAATCTCACCGAAGAGCTCGATGTAAACTTCCTGAAGTGTGTGTACACTGCAGAACTGATTAAGCTCATGATGAATCTTGTTGAAGATGAGTGTTTTATCATAGTCAGCGGTGTAGTTCCTTACAATATCCACCACTGCAAGCACACACGCACACACACACACACACACACACACACACACACACAAGAGAATAAGGTACAATAAGACACAGCTTGTACAAAACAGACAACAGACAAGGAAGTAAATCCTGTACTCTGGAGGAGCAACAGCAGAGGAGCATTGAGGGCTACAGAAAACTATGAAAAACAGCTATGCAAAACAACAGAGCAGAAACAGGCGTGTGTGTGTGTGTGTGAGGCAGAGAGAGAGAGGGAGAGAGAGAGAGAGAGAGAGAGAGAGAGAGAGAGAGAGAGAGAGAGAGAGAGGGAGAGAGACACAGAGAGAGAGAGACAGAGAGGCAGAGAGAGAGAGGGAGAGAGAGAGAGGCGGAAGGGCGAAATCAGACCATCTTACCTGCAGTCGGCACCAGCATGTTGACAACCTCAATTCGGTCGAAGTAGATCATCACACCCCCACTGCAGAACACACAGTTCACATCTTTAAAAGTGTGTGTGTGTGTGTGTGTGTAAGAGAGAAAGAGGTTTTGATTCACAATACACTCTAATGTTTTATGAAGCCTGTAGCCTCTCTTTTCTGTGCATGCATGACCTCCCCAACTCTGAGATGTTTTAGCAAAGACATATTCAATACAGTCAAAATAGGCACAGCCTTACTTATCACTGCACAAAGAAAACAGCAAACACACACGCACACATAGAAAATGGCTAGTTTTCTATCCAGTGTGCGTGTGCATGTGCGTGCGTGTGTGTGTGTGTGTGTGTGTCTGTGTGTGTGTGTCACATAGACATGTGATTGAAACAGGGAATGAATGAGAGGGCAGAGCAGAGGGTACCTGGTTCCACAAGGCACATTCTTAATCTCATCTGTCTGCAGTGTCGTCTGGGGAGAGGGAGAGAGAGAGAATGAGGAGGAGGGAGTGAAGGGGAGAGATGGAGAGATAGAAAATGGGGGAGGAGGTGGGAGGGAGGGAGAGAGAGGGAAAGAGAAGAGAGAGAGAGAGAGAGAGAGAGAGAGAAAGGAAGGGAAAACCAAAGAAAAACAGCTGATAACAAACCCTTACTGTTGATATTTAAACACTGGCAGAAGATTAGATCACAGGAAGACGGACACATGATAGCTAGTTTATATCCAGGTCACAGCATTAGCACCATAGACTATGTAGGTTTATGCACACTGTGACAGCATTAGCACCATAGACTATGTAAGTATGCACACTATAACAGCATTAGCACCATAGACTATGCAAGCATATGCACACTGTAACAGCATTAGTACCATAGACTATGCAAGCATATGCACACTGTATCAGCATTAGCACCATACACTACGTAAGTATGCACACTGTAACAGCATTAGCACCATAGACTATGCAAGCATATGCACACTGTAACAGCATTAGCACCATAGACTACGTAAGTATGCACACTGTAACAGCATTAGCACCATAGACTATGTAAATATATGCACACTGTAACAGCATTAGCACCATAGACTATGTAAGTATATGCACACTGTAACAGATTACATGCAGCTTGAATCAGCTGACTGAGGGTTTGTTATGGAAATCAATCATTATACACTTTCTCTCTCTCGCTCTCCCTCACGCACACACACGCGCATACCCACATACACGCGTACACACACACACACACGTACACACACACACACACACACACGCGTACACACACACACCTGCACAGATCTGTAGGTAGTGATGAAGGGCAGCATGATATGGTATCCTGGCCCATTGGGAGACGTCAGGAGCGCTCCACCTCTGTGAACCCAAACACAGACACAACACACACACATACCTTAACAAACCACAGAAGCTTAAGAAATATGAACAGAAATGTTTACTTCCTCTTACTTCCACTTCACAAAGGCATTTGCCACCTTTATACCTCCAACCCATCCCTCACACACATCCCTTACCTGTAGCACACTCGCACCTGTCCCTCACACACGTCCCTTACCTGTAGCACACTCGCACCTGTCCCTCACACACGTCCCTTACCTGTAGCACACACCCACCTGTACCCACATGTGTTCTGTTACGTTTATTTGTACTTGGCCGACACTTTTATCCACAGCCTGCAGCCAAGACACACCTCTTACCTGTAACAGACCACCTGTAGCTAACACACGTCTCTCAACTGTAATGCACCACCTGTAGCCGACACACGTCTCTTACCTGTAGTATACCCCGACATGTCCCTCCTCTATCCGGTGTATGGACGAGTGCAGGAGAATTGCCATGACTCCAGTCACAGCCGCAACCACTGCTCCGACATGAGCCATAGTCATTCTCACCTGAGCGTGCACACACACACACACACACACACCTGTACAGGACACAGGAACAGCCGCAGGTTACACACACAACACTCATCCTCCCTTTAGATCTTCTAGTTCAGTACACAGTACTCTGTAAAATAATATGTGGGTATGGCAATTTGGGCATGTAGATAAAGCTCCGAAAAACTAATGCCATCACCAAAGCCTACTGTACGGAGTCACATAACAGGCTAGATGCATCACAAAGCTAAGCGCTGTGTCCACGACTCCACTGTCTGAAAAGAGGCGTGTCTGTTTGCTCAGAGCAGCATTGCAGGAATGCATGGACATTTCTTATCGATAAACGGTTGGACGAGGCAGTCTACTGTCTACAGATAGTTGATAGATAATTAAGTACTCGACTTATGAAAGACAGCATTACGCATGCCGAGCTCGGATGTGGGGTTTGCCATTTGCAATTTCCTGCCACTGAGTAACGTAAGCTGTCAGTTGGCTTAGGTTAACTAGGAACCACATGGTAAATCTATAACCGAAAAAAGAAACCTCTAGCCGCAAGGCCTACTTAACAGACAGTTTTCTGATACAGGTCACTTCACACAACCACCTGCTCGATAACAAATGATATGCTAATGTCAGTAACGTTAACGTTAGCAGTATGGCTAACTGACAGTTGGGTTTAGCAATACTTTCTCCTACCAGACAGTTTGATACACAAAAACTTCCTGCTTTACTGCTCGTCGTGTCCACGGTTGGGAAACACAGCTGCTATCTCACTTAGAATGGGAGAGCAGACGTGGCTACACCCACTGAATTATATTAACGTTAACGTGCGCTAATTGACATTCGCTAATGATATAACTAGCTATGGTGGCAGTGTTTCGATCAGCTAGCGTCAACGTTGCCAAACTAACTAAAGTTAGCTTCATGGCAACGCAAGCGAGACAAACGGTCTTAACACCACAACTTGCTTAAATAATGAAAATAATGTTAACGTTATTCCAGACACTAGAGCAATCACTTAGCCCACACTTCTCCCCGATCAAAAACTTAAACAGTAGCGAAATTAGAGAGCACGTTAAACTGAATGGTTATCCTTAGCTCTGAGGCGCGTTCCCTAACGTTATTTTTAAATTCTGTCCACTTCCATTAATATTTCTCAAGTTCGCGTATGCGTTAGGTATGCAAAAGATCAACATACATTTTGCCGACTCTGCTATTAGGTCTTACCTGTCAATCAATCAAAGACAACTTGTCTGTTTCATTTTACATACATTCCTCTTTCAACACTCTCCTAAGTACATTTCACCACTCCTGCATCAGCAACGTGGCTTTCCTCGCTTTCCCTATCAGTTTTCGTCCATCTACTGCGCCTGCGCCCCGGCAGCAAGATGACCGTGACCCCGTAGCTCATGGCTTCCACCTGTCGCTGTGGCAGATGCATTACAGCACTAGTGGTAGCACTGGTATATTAGTGGGAGCTGGTTGTCAGCACGCCAATCTTATTTGAGTTTGGCCAATATTCAGTATGCCTGCTGTCATATGGGAGAAGGGACCAACATGAACAAGATAGCAACATGAAAGTTAACAAGTTCGGGCTGTTTTTTTTTCCTTGATTTTCAACTCAAAAGTCTTCCCAGTGTCTTTTCTTCTAACCACATTTCAATAGACAAAGTTTTTTCAGTTTCATTTTCTCTCTCTCTCTTAATTTCACTTCTGCACTCCCAGCCTCCAAACGTCTGAGCTAATTCTGCACTGTGTTGCATGTCACATGGTCTCTCTCTCAGCACAGACACACAATTTTGTTTACCAGTGTGCAATCTAGTAAACACTTCACACAGAGACCCCTTTGTGAGGATGCACGCGCACACACACACACACACACACACACACACACACAGTGGAGTCTAAGGGAAGTGCCATCAGGGCTGGACAGGGCAGTGGCCAACATGAGCCAAGAACCCACACCAGCCAAGACATGAGAGACATGGGACAGAGCTTCGTCAGGCAGCAGTGCTGCATGGCACTTAATCCTCCTCAACATGTAGATGGACTTCAGTTATAGTCAGATGACCATGCCCACACCAGCCAGGACTTGAGGAACACGGGACAGAGCTTTGTAAGGTAGGCAGCACTGCATGGCACTTCTACCTAATCCTCCTCAGCCTGTAGATGGACTCCAGTTGTGCAGATGCCTATGGAAAGCTCAGGTCAAATAGCTCTGTATACGAAAGCAACAGAATATAATTGGGCAAAGATGGAATAAGGGGGGGGGGGGGGGGGGACATGGAAAAACAAAT
>JASCQY010121931.1:0-14510 GCA_030264315.1 Sardinella tawilis
CTAACACACACCCCTACACACACACAGACAAACACACTGACACACACCCCTACACACACACACACACACACACACACACACACACACACTAACACAAACACTAACACACACACTAACACACACCCCTACACACACACAGACAAACACACTGACACACACCCCTACACACACACACACACACACACACACCCTGCACACAAAAAAAAGGGCATATGATATCTGCTCCTGGGGCAATTAGCTCTGTGTGCCGCTAGACAAGAAGCTCTCGCTGGGGACCAGTGGCTTTAAAGTCTGATCCTGGCTGAGCTGCACCACGCGCAGCACCGCATTCAATGCTTCTCTTCCCCTCGCAGGTCTCAAAGGTCCGGGCCAAAACCGAAGCCGCAGAGAAGACGGAGCCAAGAGACAAGCCTTGCACACTAATATCTGCTTTCCCAAGGAAACGCACACCAAGACATACAAACACACACACAGACACACACAGACACACACACACCTGAGTTCCTTTCTGTCGCAAGCACACAAATGTCTGTGGAAATCTATTACTGAGGCAGAGCTAATCAGAACAGCAATAAAAAGTAGGAATTGGAGGGGGGAAAAAACTACTACTACTACAAAAAAAAAGACTCCTTTCCCTCGATGCAGAATTAGCCAGGGAGGGGAAATTGGAAAGCATTCCTTAAAAGAACGCGCGTCACCTGAATCAATAGTCTATCTCTTTGCATCATTCATGTGAGACCCTCCTTACAATGCAAAAGGTGCGGGAGGGAGAGGTGACTGTGCTCGGATTCCTAATGTGAAGTGTCGCACCGCGTCGGCTTGCTGAGAAGGAATATTCTTTGAAGATAAAGAGCCGAAAAGAAAAGGGAAGAACAACAACAAAAAAAAAACAATAATAAACTTTGCAATTTAAGTGATGAAATTTCTTCTCACCCCACCCCATCCCACCAATCCTTCCTTCCTTTGTGCGCTGAGCATTGTAAATGTGTTTAGTATTGCCACTGTGTGTGGCGTGTTGACTCTTAATGCTCGCCGCGGCCTGCTTCTTGACCTTGACGCCGCCCTCTCTACGGTTAAATAAATCTTTGATGAAGTGGCCGTTAAATGGGAGGCAACATGTCAGACAGAGCTTATTACCTCCGAGTGGGTCCCTCTCACAGCGATGTGCAGGCTTGATTACAAGCTCTTCCTCAGACCACTGTCCGAGCGAAGAGCATCGATCTAGCCTTGCACCAATCCACCCGCCCACACACACACACACACACTCGCACACACACACGCGCACATTCCCAACCCAACTCTTCCTTTTCAAGAACACAGCATGCACACTCCTGCATGCCATTAAGTGGGGTAATTAATTGGAGTTAATGTTGCCCAAGATAGCCTTTTTTTCTGAGAAATGTCTCTTCCATGGACGGCTATTAAAAACAGACCTGAAGAGTGCCTCATCAGCGAATTTAAACGAGTTTTTAAGTGAGGGGACAGGGGAGGAAAAAAAAAAAGGAAATGTGGTTTTATCCGATTGACAGGGTGAAAAAGCAGAACGGAACGATCAGTGATTCGAGAGAGGGTGGAAAGTGTCATTGAACATTTCTCTTAGCGTAAACTGACCGTGCAGAAGTGAACCGTTTCGAGCCCTAGTGCAGACAGGTAGGGATGAGTGGGGCCACACAAGGCCGCCATCAGCTTTTAGAGCAGATTCATAGCCAGCCCATTGATGTGACTATGCTCTTTTCTTGGAGGGGGGACTTCTGGGTGATTGACATGCAGATGAAAAACGAATTTGCAAAACTTATGCTAATAGTCAGCTGTTAATGATTTATTTTTCAATGATAAAACAAATAAATTAAAACATTGACAAAAACACCCAATACGCAACACTACACGGTTCACTGGCGCTATTTATGTCCTGTCAATTGATTATGGTCTGTAGTGATATCCAAAACATTGTTTCTCATGCTTGGTATACCAGTGACATTTTTAGACCTTGGCCAACTATACATGGGGGACTAATATCCCCTTTTCAAACCCAAGGACGATTTCACCCATGGTACCGGGTACCTCACAAGAGGAAATGAAAAACCTCCACGGAGTATAAATTATTCAATAATAAACAGTCTGCCTTGGATGGTTCGAACATATGGACTGAAAGAGGATCCTGCTCCGTTGCCCACGTCATCTCGCCAAAATAGCTGCTGATCAATGTCTTGCGTCTCCACCTGAGTGCTGAGTGCAGTACAGGCTATGGCACTTTATTTCAGGAGTTCCACCGGAAACTGGAGAGCCACATCACACCCCAGCACAATGCTAAAAATAAAGAGACACCTGAATCCCTCTTGAATCCTTGAGGGCCGATTAAAAACAGAAACTTTAATGAAACTCATGAGATATGCAGTACGACAAGGTATTTAAGTTTTTAAAACAAACAAATAAAAAGAAAAGAGGTACCCACCCTGGAGTGTTATTTTAAGAGTCGTCTATGGTGGATTAAGCATCAATAAACTTTAAAAGCCCACTGAATAGGCAAATGTTTAATAATGATTCTCATCTTTAACTCTAGGACCTCCACATTAATATTGCAAATTGCTCAACAGGGCTTTAACTTCACTTTAGTCAAGACTTCCTGGTGTTTAGGAAATGCTGCGTCTTTTCCAGGAGGATGGGTAGTCTGAGAAGAAGCCTTGTGGAAAACATGCTGCACTGTAGAATCTTTGGCCAACACCTTCCTTTAACCCATGTAAGATGATTCTAGAAAAGTTCTTGAGTAGTCTACTTTTTAATACAGAAGATGACGTTTCTCCACAGGCAATTTTTATGTGCATTCATGGTAGAGGTGTCAAACCGGAGTGAGGTGTCAAACCAGCAGGTCAAAGTTCAACTAGTCGATCGTGGTTGCCTAGCCTTCTATTAGAGGTCATAGCTAGAGTTGGGCCAATGTGGTCAAGGTCCCACCTAGCAGTGGAGTGGACAAGGCTGGCAATGGAGGGTGGTTAAAGATTCAGCAGGGGCAGAGCATCTGCACACCATCAGAATGGTTAAACAGTTGTGCTGTGCCCATGGTAATCAATTAGCAAAGTTCCCAGGCAAACATGCCTCTCGTGGCGCTGAATTTACAAGCTACCACATCCATTACTTGTCCTGACAATATGAGGAACACTGAGGAAAAATCTATGCATTATTTAATGCATTTCAAATACTTCTTATAAATCCTTCAACACAATTTGATTAGTACTCTCACTAAACATGTGGGCTAATACATTATACATAAGTAGTCAATTTGATGACAACCTCGACTTTTCTGAGGTAATAACTTCTCTGACACACCAGAGAGGTATTAGCGAACAATGTCAACGCCCAGATCAATGTCTCCATTTAATTGCCTTAGAAAGACACCATCTTCTGTGTAAAGGCTAAGCTGCTAAATAATGCAATGAATACTTAGATTTTGCTTTAAATCTCATCAAGTGGAAAATAAGACTTACCAGACTACAGAAAAATAGACTCAGCTGAAGATCAGACACCTGAAGAGACTGCCTGTCGGGTGCTCCCGTAAGCCCCCATATCGACTGTCATTTGCACTGAGAAAGAGGAGAGCGAACGAGGCACTGTTTTGTTTGCATAATATGCGAACTGACTCTACATTGTTTTGCGAGGCTGAGGAAAGATGTGTCGCGCCAATGTTTAAGGCCGCCGAGAGACAAGAAAACAGGAAAGCATTTTTTCTCTTTCCCCACGGCATTTTACCTCACAGAGAAAGAAAAGTCTGAATCAATAACTTATGCGTCCCTTCTGATTTCCTCCGGGAGGAGGGGCAGCGGAGGACAGAGATATTTATTATTCCGTACCAACTGTCATGTTTTCTACTTGCTGCTTTTTTGGGGGGGGGAAGTAAAAGAAAGAAAAAAACAGCAACAACTCAAGACTCAACAGAAAAAGAGCTGTGCTGATGTCACTTTCCTCTGATGTCAATAACTCTCATCAATCACAGGCTCCTAATAATGTCAACTTCCCATACCTCTCTGAGTGTCAACACAGCATATACTGTACTGAGAAGCAGACTCCACAAGTGGTCCATCATAAAGTCAACTACCGGGCAAACCAAATACCAAAGATGCAGCCACCTCATATGTAATTCACGGGATCGTTTTGGGTAAACGTGGTGGTAGCCTTGTCAATGACGGCAGTGCCGACTGCCATTGCTGCTGTGTGGTATTTATATGCTGTTAGCAGGCTCTCTCGTGGCTTTGATAGCGCATCTTGTTGACTTGTAATGAGGAAGTCAGAGTCTGTTGCCACGGTGATGTGGAGGGCCATCATTACGGGGACACACTGTCATTCTCCGGCACGAACACAAGGATGGATGAGTGATTCCTCTCAGAGAGTCATGAAACGTGCGCACACACACACACATTCCTGACTCAAAATGGCAGAAAAAAAACATAAACACAAACTGTCATATCTGACTCAAAATGACAAGGGGATTGAGTCATAGTCTGTGTTTACATTCAGCCAATCAAAATGCCAGCGCTGTTTATTGAAGGTTGGATGAGTGCCTGATTTACTTAGCGGGTCGAGGCCAGAAGGTTCTTTTAAAGAAGGTGAAAAGTTGATATTTACAAAAAGCTAGCACCATTTTTAATTATGCCTATTAAATTTAACTGGAACTGCTTTTCTAGTTTTTCCTCCCTGGAGGTAATTGTATACTGCAGAAAAATGAATGCACAACGACACATAAACAAAACGACTTATTTCAGATGTTGGCACTCATTAATTTTCATAACGACCGCAAACATAGAGCACCTAGGCCTACTCTCCGACAGGACGAATACATCATTTACATATGCCATTTAAGTGACAGAAACACAGCAGCACACAGCAGCTGAGGAGGTAGAAAGCTTTAATCAGTGGCGCACAACCACCGCTGGACTGCTTTCCCTGACCAGCAAGACACATGTTAGTGATGAGATGCTCACACAATTAATCTCTTCACCCCGGGAGCTTCCTGTCGGCGGGTGCTCTCGGCTCTCGATTATGCTCCCCCAGCTTTGCCCTGGCTGGTGGTCAAATATAACAGCGTCAAATGCTGTGCCTCGTGCCATAGCTTGCGCGGCACCCTGCGTGGGCACGGGAAATTAAGGTATGGCTCTGGGTTTGCTATGACAGGACCTCAGATGAATCACGCTCCCGTGCATCTGATGGAGACGGGGGAGATGAGGGCCATTAAAAGGTGGCGGTGGCTCCCGCTGGGCTGAAATAACAACAAGCTCTCACTCAAAAACGTTCTTGTATCCTTTACAGCGAGGCTACTGCAGTCGGTGAAGATGGATCAGGCCAATTTGCAAGACAATAAAAAAAAAGATGCCCCCGTCCTCCTTCGTTTTATGAAATATTGAAAGCCGAAACACTGTCTTATGCCTTATTAATAGTGTATGCACATTCAGGCCTTCATTGTGCTCCTATCAATGTCCTGCCACAGAAAAAAATGATATTAAGTTAACACAGAGGACGTTGAGCAAGGACATTAACAATGGATATGGGAGGGCTTTGCTGCTATAAACGCGACTCAAAATGAACAAGGGGTGACTACTGTGATTAAAATATTAATGATCTTTAGTGAGTGTTGAATGGAGAGGAAGTACAGGAGGAGCATATCTATACACAGCAGTGTACCCTGGGAATGTGAAACGGGGAGTGGGGGGCAGGGTTTTACGCCTGAGGAGAGACTGCTCCATGTTTCGCACACATGACTCCGCGTTCACCTCGCTCTTAATTATGCATATCTATGCTAATGCATGTATGTGCACACAGAGTATTTACCGGAGGCCAGTGAGAAGCTTAAGTGAGAACTACACTCCACGCTCAGCACATGCCAACACACAGAGTTCACCAACAGCTGTGGCCTTATCTAAACACCACCCCATGGGGAACGATTCCTCTGAAGACTGTCTGTGCGCCAGACGAATCTATAATAGTCAGATTGCCTTGCCTAGCATGTGCAACATCATGACGGGTGGGCTTAATGTCCGGTTTGCTTTCCATCCTTGTTTCTCTGTGGACTTAACAAGGGTTGGGACCGTTGAAAATCTGGATGGAAAAAAAAAAAAAAATGCGGCCCCTGCGGTTACAATGAGCCATAATTCTGGGGCATTTGTCTGAGCGGACCTGAGGAAGATGTCAATGTGATCCGACATACTGCAGTTTTTTAGGACTCTTTCGGACAGACTCCGGAGAGGCTGGCGAAAAACGCTGGCTACGATGAGGCTCTCTGACATTTTACTGAAGGGAGCACTTAAATTGCAAATGAGCGGTTATGACAAAAACATAAATCTTTTGGACGTGGCTCAGTTGGGAGAGACGGCGAGATTTAATGGTCAAACTTTTCATCCTTGACCCTGGCAGGCAGAGTGCCCAACTCATCTTCTGGACGGGGACAGATTTAAGGGTCTAGAAGTGATGGCAGGGGGAAACCGCATCAGAGAAACGAAAGCTGGTGGTCGTATATCACATGTTGATTTTCGACCCCAGAATGCCTACCGCCACTTGCGCCGTCTAATGAGTAATGCAACCGACGCTGGGCATCTTTTGATGCACTTCACCACAGTAGTCAAATACACAAAAGAGAGCATCTGTGCACCAGCCGTAGCTTTAATCTATTATTTGAAATGGAGAGAATGGCTTCAAAAGACAGTGCCACAGGTAACTTTGCTGAATATAAAGGCGCTGGAACCTTCTTTTCTAAGTACAAAGAAAGGCTAAAAACATTTTGTATTATACATTCTCATAAAATTTTCCATAGCTTCCAAAGGGTAAAAAATATAAAAGTATGAAGATATCATCAGTATTATATAATGAGAAAAAAAAATCCATTCTTATAAGCCTTTCGCTTTTAAATGATTAGCTCTGGTTCAGCAGAGGAAAATGGGCTGAATATGGGGTTGTCTTCTGAGAGGCCGAATGGGAGGGGAGGCTCACCGGAAAATGCCCTTTGGTTGTGACACTTGAACAGAGGATGAGAAGTGCCACAAATCTCTCGACGGGGAAGAAAAGCACCCCCTCCACTCTCAGATGACAGCGTCCGTGTTTATTTCTATTGCGCCGCATCTTCCAATTAAGCCCGCTGATTTAAAAAGCGTGCGGTAGATTTAATTAAAAGATTGAAGCGTTGCTCCTAAGGGGGCTGCGGAGAGGGCACTCCGACGAGGGAGGCACATTCATTATTACTTGCACGCCGCCTACCTCCCATAAAACAATGGGCAAAAAAAAAAAAAAAAGAAAAAAAATTAAAATCCTTCTTTCACTCTCTAATGCAGAGATTTTACTTGTCCAGCCACCATTTCGGATTCTGGGGGTGAATTTCAAAGCGCAGAGAGCTTGAAATTGAAATCAGCCCAGACCAACTGCAATCTGCAAGGGCCATAATAATGAAATAGTGCCTTATTACGGTTTCATTAAATCACAATGAAGTCGTCGAGAAGTGAGGCAGGCTTGGCATACTCATAGCCGCTGCCGTTCTTGCTGAGCAACTTCTGTCGTTCAACATTTAGGAGATTTGTTGGGCAAGAGGGTAGCTTGTTTGCAGTGCAACTTTCTTTCCGGCTCTCTCAAGTCTGTTCAGTAGGTTAGGGGACACAAGAGGGGAGAGCTGTAGCCTGAGAGCCTGGAGGCCTATTGCCCTTTGGGTTTTAGCAGAAACGGAACAGAATGTTTCTTGCAGTCTTGAGACAGTGTGCAGGAATTTCGCACACTTCCGAAAAATGCATCCTCGGAAACGCAAGAAGCCCAGGCCCGTCTCCCATGGAGAATTGCATCTCAGGGCAGACGAGCTTAGGATAAACAGAGTAATTTTTCTCAGGCCCCACAAGAACCCCTGACGATCAGAAAATAAGGGCGTCTTTTTTTTTTTCATGCAGGGGCTTTACTAAACATGCATCACTGGGGAAAAACAGTAACAAGCAATTCCTTTTAGTGTAGTTCTAATTTATTCTGATGCTTTGTTGTTTACAACACAGGGAGCTGTCATAATGAACAGAAAAACTACTGAAATACCCGAAGTGACAGGCACAAAAGGCCTCAAGACAATATGCATGTCATTTGATTGTGTTTGCATCTGCAAAAGTTAATGATACGGTAGGTACAGTAGGTTGTCTATTCATGTCTACTGTTGATGTGAAATACCCTACTGGCTACTCTTTTTACTGACTTCAAAGCAGACATACAGTATTTTAGGCTAAGGCTAGGCTGTTAATGTACAACAGTAAGCATGTTTTACAGTCACTGACAATAATCCAGAAAAGTTTTTATGCCACTGAGCCACTTTTCAGACAATTCTTATAGCCATTTTATGGCTCATATGTCCATCATCACAACTCTGGGAAACTGTCATGGAATCCATTAGACCTTGGAGCAGAGTTCCATATTTCCTGCGGTGACCTTTTCATTCCATCTCCAAACCTTCACTCTGGTTGGCTGTTACAAATGTGGTCATTTCACATCAACAGATCCCATTCATTTCACAGTTAACAATGACCTAATGAGTAAAACTCATCATCATGATAGACCCTATAGGCCAAGATATTTTTGCACTGAATATTCAACTCCCTTAAGTGAAAAAGGAGTGTCCTATTGTTTAACATTAAGCTGTATCAAAAGCACACTGGCGATTTCAAGGTCTTGCTCAGATCTGCATAACCTTGATATGCCACGAGGTACGCTATTTGCAAAAATGAATGACCGATTAGTTATTTGCAAGCTTCCTGCCAGACAGCTGGACATGATGCACAGGAGCACTCGCTCTCCAACCATCCTCACATGATTTGCTGTCTGACACAGACTGAGCTGCACCACCGTGACACATGAATGACTGCATCTTGTGCCGAGCATCAGAAGCACATTAACACTCTCCCTACCCTCAAGCTCCCTTTTGCAACATTTAAATTAGCTGGCAAGAAACGCCAATTACCTTCAATAACCTTCCTCTGTCATTCCCAGGGATACGCACAGAGTTTCAGGTGTGTTTTCACTCACACATAGTCAAAAAAAATCAACCAAAGTGAACAGAGGGAGCAGCAAATTACCCCGAGGGACATACAGCTGCGTGGAAAAGTGTGAGATGGAGGGGGTTGGGGGTTGGGTGTTGAGGGGAGGGGAGAGAGAGAGAGAGAAAGAGAGAGAGAGAGAGAGAGAAAGAGAGAGAGAGAGAAAGAAGCAGATAGGGAGCTTTAAAGATGTAAAGATATGCAAAATATCTGGTGGCAAACTTGAGAGCACTTCAGCGTAACTTCTATCTCTCCTTCATCTATTTATTTACCCTCCCTCCCTCCTCCCCTTTCCATCTAGTTCTCTGCAGAATGTGGGAGCTCTGTTAACACTCCCACCTCACAACACACACACACACACACACACACACACACACACACATATATATACACACACATGGGATTGCATGCACGCACGCCCTCACACATGCACACACACACACACACACACACAGTGTTCCTTCCAAGCCTCATCACTCCCTGATCTCTTTGCACACTCTCTGATCGGCAGCCAAACACACCAAATGCACGCTCCACTTCTCTGTCAAATTAAAACGGCTTGAAAACATACCATAATCTTGTTTAGATTCCGCTGGTACACAAATTAATTTTGAATCATGTGGAAAGACAGATACAACAGGGGGTTGGGGTTGGGATGGGGGTAAAAGCTAGTAGCTCAAATGTGCTTCAATCTCGGTACACGTGATGGAGACGATAAGGATGTTTGTGGGGATTGAGGGTACTGTTTGGTTAAGTCTCACCAGGGGACACAAGACTTCCATTTTTTTTTCCTCAGGCATGTTTTTTATTATAACTGACTATATGTTTCATGTTGGCATTATACCAACATAAATGTAGTATATATTTCAAACAGAAAGGTGCAGGTACATTTATTACCACTGCAGGATATTTGTTCCTTGAGGTGGTAATCTATGGGTCAATAAAAATCTTTAATCTGTAAGTTTACAAAAAGGAGCTTGCTCTGAGACAGATTTAATACATGGGTGTGTGTGCTGCAAATGCAAAGCACACACACACACACACACACACATGCAGGGAGATGAGGCACTAGGTGCTACTGTAGGTAGAAACTCATCACCTCAGTGGGGAAATGGCCAGCACCTGAAAATTTTATGTGGAACTGTGCCCGACCTAACAGGGTTCAAGAAGTATTTTTCCACTACGCAGAGCACAGAGTGTTAGACCAATCAGTGAAAAGATACTGATGCACCAAAAATAATCCCCCCGCTATAACTCCCACACCAGAGAGGCCACTGAGCCGTGTCACATCTGTGATCAATCAGCATCGACTAAGCAATTACTGAATTTACTGTTCATTGTGTGAGAGATTTTTACGGGTGCTGGCGTCCTTGCAAATCAGCCTGTCGCAGAGGCGTTTTCTCAACCCCACCTGCGTCTGTCTCACTGGCTGGCTGGTTCTTCTCTCCACGCATCTTGTGAGTGCGAGTGTGTTTGTGTGTGTGGGGGGGGGGAGCAGTAGCAGCAGCTGCTCACCTGAGTGAGACGGAATGAGCACTTAATGGAGACGGTGACAGAACAGACTGGTCACCAAACAGACTGCAAAAATTACACCCACTTGTAGGTGTGTAGTCTGAGGCTGCTGCCTGGTAAACTCACGGCCCATGATGAAAAGTCCTAAAAGCTGGCCAAGCAATATCACCTCCTCCACTACTCCCCATTTTTTTAACGCCCAGAAATACTGTGAAGAAAATCGGCAAAGCAATTCATCCATCCTCTGTGGGCACCAAGTTGAGTTTATCTCTATAGACTGAAAGTGCTATTAGTTTCAAACAGATGACAGCATGACAGATATACAGCTAGATTAAATGAAGGCATTTTCCCATCAGTATTTAAAAAAAAATAACTTAGTTCCTCTCTAATGTCAGTATCAATAATGTTCCAAAAATATGTTTGCAATGCTTAATCATGACTAAACAAACAAAACTAAATTGAAAGAATTTGAACAATCTCTTTTTCCTAATCTTAAAAAAAATGGAAGAAGAACCATCAAGGCCAACTGTTATGTCCACAGTATGAAAATATTCCTTTTATCATCTAGCACTGAAGAGAGAAATATGAAGGACTAGGGGTATAATTTCTTTTGGAAGGCCACGGCAGTACTGGCCTCCACTGTGTCATTACAGTCTCTATTGAATGGAAAGTCCAAGAGATGAAGGTTGAAGTGGAGCGCTTTGTCCACAGAGTGTGTAGTAGGTGCCTACTGTAGGTGACAGAGAATCCGACAAACAGATTACTGGGTGAAAGTATAGGTTCTCTTTGACCACTTCATGTAGATTCGATTTTTCCCTCCAATAGTCATGCCTCCTTGATTTGGATCTCCACATGGTAATTAGTTTGGCTGGCATCATTCTGGGTACTGGGAAAAAGTCGGAGATGCAGACTGGCAGTGTTGGTAGAAAAACAGATGGCCGTGCAAATCAGGGCCCAATCACTGTTCAAAACTCATGGGCAGAGCTACTCCAGAGCGCCACAGACTCTCCCTAGCGCTCCCTGAAATAGGTCTACACCTGCTTGCATGCTTTTTCATGTCAAGTCTGAGATTTTTGTCTCGGTGCAAAATTACTATCGCTGTGCCATGCCTTTCACCCCATTCCATTCCACTCCACCATTCTAATTTGCCTGCAAATTAGTTTCTAGGATGTATGCCTACACCTACGCACGTGCTGTGCTCACAGGTTTCGTTTTCATAAATCACACATGGGTCTTTGGGGTGCTCTCTAAAGTAAGGGCTCAATGGTCGACATCATGATTAACCATAGCAATTAAAGCGTGCACTTGCTTGCGAGTAGGCAACAGGAAAAACACACACACACACAAACAAACACACACAGAAAAACACCCCCCCCAAACACACACACACACATACAGACACAGGCACAGGGACACACACACACACACACACAGACACACGAGAATCATCTTCTCAGTATCACACAGCAGGTTTCAGCATGCAGACAAATCCGTTTGTTTCGGGAATATGCTTAGGGGTAAAATCTAGGCATGATCTGACTTTTGTAAAGAGGTAAAAGCTATGCACGACATCAGCGGAGTGGGTCTCTCGAGAGGCAGGCTGCTGCAGGGTCACTGATACCGCAGGGGGTGAGAGGAGCCAGGGCCAGATAAGAGAATTCGATTTAGCAACAATTATCTGGAATTTTCTCCTCTCGGAGCCGACTAGGGAAGAGGACATAAGAGGGAGAGGGGCTGAGAGAGAGAAAGAGAGCAGGAGAACTATTTATACACTCTGGAGGATAGAGAATCTCTTCCAGTACAATCCAAAAAAAAGGGACAAAATAATAAGAAAGGCTAAAATTGGGAGGGAGATAAAACGGACAAACAAACAAACAAAAAAAAATCATAAAACGAGAATGTGGCCACAAAAACATGGCCAAGCGTTTTAAAAAGACACTCTCTAGTTTTGAGAAATGGATTTAGCATGGTACAATTTGTTACACAATGGTGTTTTTGAAAACAGAGGTATTTGGTGTGGATGAGGGTGACGTAACAACAGGATTGACAAATCCCCTCATCATTTGTTTGAGTGTGTCTGTTTATCCGTTTGTGTGTGTGTGTGTGTATATATATGTATGTATGTGTGTGGTAAATCAACAATCCTTCCCCCCAATCAGCGGATGTTTATTCACAGTTATGGTGTCGTGTGAGAGCAGACGCAGAACATTTAGGTCAAAACATCTATTGATCCCCCAACGCTGTAGTACAGTGAATGGTAATCCTCTCCCAAGGCTGCAGCAGGAAAGTAGCAGTAGCAGTTCAATTAGCGTGTTGAAGAAGAGGAGAGGGCAGGACTTCCCCCCTTCCGTGATGGCGCTTTATTTCTCTCAGGACTGTTTAATGTCTATGAATTTAACATAGTCAATTGAACTTTAAATTAGTACAACAATGAAAGGCAGTCCTATTCAAAGACATTTAACTTTGCTCCGGGCCTATGCAGCAAATTCTGTTTTCTGGCTGGTATTTGCCGAGCAAGCAATTTGAGATGACACTAAAATGGTTTCTATGGCTATATGGAGTTCTATTTGTAAGAAGAGATGGCTAATTCTTTGCAGCATCATTGCCATCATGGAGGACATGAGTGTAAAGTCAACAAAGTTATATAACCAATCATGTTTTGTTTATTTCAAACTGGAACTAAAATGGGATTTATAAGTGAAAGGATTAACAAAAGGCAGGTCAGGGAGGTAGGCTACTGCATACTGGGTGGGAAAACACAGATGGCTTTTTAGGGAGTTGTCATGAAATCGTCAACTATGGGGAGCAGGATTAAAGCTCTATGTCACCTGTCACTATAAGCTCCATGGCTAAAACACTTGGGCTTTTCATAACCAATCTGGAGGGTGGTGTTTTTCAAGCCACCCAGACTCCAGAGCCCCGGAATGTTTCAGTCTGATAAAAAGCATTTGACTGTGACAAACTACATGGCCCCATTTGCAGAAAGCTGTGAAGCGCTGATTTTATATAATTGCCTCTTGTCAGTGTTAGCGTGGCCAAGCTGACTGAATATTCCGGAACTAATTTCAGGTTCTCTTGTTTACCGACTTGCGCCATTTGTACACCGCTCTCAGCTCATCTGGGATGTAATGCAGCCGTGAGAGAAGCATCTTCATTAGGAACGAGTTCAATTCTCCCTTCTGTGCCCCCAGCAGTGTAAGCTGAGGCAATACATATTTCTGTCCTCCATAATCTTTAGGAAAATTATTTTCATGGTTCAGAGAACGTGTGTGTGTGTGTGTGTGTGTGTGTGTGTGTGTGTGTGTGTGTGGAACCAACCGAAAGTGTGAGGGAGTAATGTGTGGCCAAATGTGTGTGTGTATAAACTCCTCTGTGTGTGTGTGTGTGTGTATGTATATGAGTGTGTACTGTATGAGTGAGTGCTTGCATGTGTCTAGACAGTAAACTGTCTGTAGTGCCCGAGTGAATGTATGATTGTGTATTCAGTGGACACTGAAGTGCCTCTATGAATGTGCATGAAAGTGCATGTGTGTGTTTGTGTGTGTGTGTGTGTGTGTGCTACGTGGTCACGGCGCTAATCTCTATGCAAGGCCCTGAGAGAAGGAAGCTGTGGAGCAGCGGCTCATAAAGGTGTTAACAGTTTTACGGGGGGCGCCTGATGCAAAGCGGGGGTAAACAGGCGCTCGGCCTGCAACGTGCTGTAAACATGGCGGAGGAGGACGTGTTTATGAAGAGGCAACTCACAGCCCCCGATCAGCACAGGCTCATTATACACACAAGCCTCTGACCGGTTTCAGTCAGACAGGGAGAGAAAGAGTGTGAGACAGAAAGAGTGACAGTCAGAAATAGAGGGAGATGGAAAAGTGGGGGAGAGAGAGACAGAGAGAGAGAGAGAGAGAGAGAGAGAGAGAGAGAGAGAGAGAGAGAGAGCAGAGAACCACAAGCACACAATCACTTCAGTTC
>JASCQY010121979.1:0-14504 GCA_030264315.1 Sardinella tawilis
CACACACACACAGACACACACACACACACACACACACACACACACACAGACACACACACACACACACACACACACAGGCACAGTCACCTCAGGTAAACAGGCAAACACCAAAACCAGATGCCATTCGCATTGTAGCCCACACACATACACAATGCACACACAGATGATCACCTTGTCATCCTGCAGAGATCTGGTAAACAGGTCAGAACATATGCCTAACACACACACACAAACACACACACACACACACGCTCAATGTCCCCAGTATGCTGCTGGATGGCGAGTCCTCTGCACACACTTAGTCCTAATGAGATAATAGTTCCTGCCTTTGGCATAACCTGCTGATGTAAGAGGGATTTTGCAACCAACACGTGTTTCCAATGGAGCCCCTAATGGCCGATCTCTCCAGCGGTTGTCAAATGTGTAAACAACTGTTGGCCATGTGCGGCCCCCCCTCTTTGCCTCTATTGTTGCCTATTGTCCCACTCTCACTCCAGCCCTTTACAAGGTGTTATGCAACAGCCGACTGTCCGTCCAAAACACCCCCCACCGTTTTCACGCACAGCCTCAGCTATTTACGAGCCCACGGTCCCGTATGATGCTGCAATATAAGCTTCCTCTTTTGTGCCGTCTGAGGAATTCTTATAGGTTACAGCTAATGAGTCCACAGAAGGAAACAATGCTGATGAACTCTTTGGGAAGCTACAGAGAGACGGATTTTATGGCATGAACTTTGGAAAAAGAAAGAAGTAGTTAAAAGGTTCCTCAAATTGTTTAATTGGGAAAGAATGCCATCATTTTATTGAGTCGTAATTTGTGTCATTTCTTCAGGACACGTCACTCTAAAAATGAAAATTGCCCTAAAATGACTCCCTATGTCTGCTCTAAAGGCACAGAGCAAAGAGAATCAGTGTTTCTCAGAGGTGAGAGGTGACATGATTTGAGTCTAAAAATAAAAATTGCCCTAAAATGACTCCCTATGTCTGTCACTATCTCTATGTCTCATCGTTTAAAGGCACAGAGCAAAGACCATGAGAGAGTGTCGGGGGTGAGAGGGGACATGGTGTGTGTACCTATTCAGTGTAAAATGATAACATGAGAGGGGGGTCTTACCAGGTTGACCAGAGGGCCTCCAGAGTTCCCGTACTAATAGAGACAGAGACAGACAGAGAAACAGCTTCAATTACAACATGCTGTAGAAGTGCGTATGTGTGTTTGTGTATTTACCTTTACATACTATGTGTGTGTATGTCTGGTGGTGCTCACATTGATAATGGCATTGCAATCAATTGATGTCTCTTCTCACTCTGTGTGTGTGTGTGCAGTCAGGATGTATTGTCTCTCTGTGTGTGTGTGTGTGTGTGTGTGTGTGCGTTTATATGTTTGTGTGTGTGTGTGTGTGTGTGTTTGCGCATACACTACTCACATTGATAATGGCATCAGTCTGGATGTAGTCCATGTCGGAGTTGCGCAGGCCCAGTTCTTTTCCTCCACGCTGAGTGGTGCTGACGATTCCTGTGGTAACCGTGTTCTGGAGGGAAAACGGGCTGCCAATGGCAACCACAAACTCTCCAGGTCGAAGGTCAGCAGAGCGACCCAGCAGCAGCACAGGCAGTTTCATCTACACACACACACACACACACACACACACAGGGAGACAAAAAAACAGACAGAGAGAATGAGTGCACTACATCTGGACTGATCAGAGGCCCTATTGACCTCAGAGCCTATTTACCCCCCCCCCCACCCCACACACGGCACACACACACACACACACACACACACACACCCCGTCTAACCAGAGGCACAACAGGCATGTGTGTCAGCACAGGCAAGCGTACGCTTACGCACCAATTCCACTTTGATTGACAGTATGGATTGGCCCTGCCACTCATGGATATACATACCATGCCATACCCACACACACACACACACACACACACACAAGCACGTTTCCTCCGAGCATTGGGCCGCACATGCCTCGCTCTGCTTCCGCCTGACTAAAATAAACGAGTGTGTGTGGAGAGACGAAAGGAATGAGTGACAGCGAGTCCTAAAGCGGGCCTCTCCTACGCTCCAGAGAGGCAAAAATACACCCTTCAGCCTCCAGGGCATAAATCACTAGCTTGGAGACGCCGGTGGAAAAGTCAAGCACATATATCTGTCGTATCTTTAATATCATATGCATATGCATCAAACATTCTGTGTGTATATATAAATAAATATATAAACAACAATCCTGGGAGTCAAGGCGACAGACTTTCCCAAACGAAGACGGTGGGCAACATAAATATTGTCTCCAGTAAATCAAAAAGAGCTTAAATAGATGATGAGGAAGAACATGATACTGTATGTAAGCTCAGTTTCAGCAGCTCCTTGTGGGATAGTGTGGCAGTAGCCTAGGGCAGAGAATGATGCCCTGAGGAATTCCCTTCTGCTGGCAGCAATGCTGAAGCCATCAGATAACCTCTAGACGCTCAACTACTGTTAAATATGTGATCAATATTAATCAATTATAATCATTATATGGTTCTCTCTTTAACACATCACTGTTAAATATGCTTGGGTTTGATGGACCAGTGGTAAAGTTAACAATAGCCTACCTAAGAACTGCTAAAGCCACATAAAGCCAGATATACTACTGTACTGAACTACTGTTAATTGTGTGATAAAATCTTTTGATAGACGATATGTTAAATCAAATCACTGTTCATTACGTATTAGGGTTTGATGGGGCCACTGGTAGAGTAATCAAGACTGGGTTACTGACTGGGTTAGGAGCTAGACTTGAACCATGGGGAGTCCCTGCACCTTTACATAAATACAATGTGTTGTTACTGTTAAGAAAAAATAAAGGCTTCCAGCCTAAGGTCGTTCTCAGATATAGCCTATACAACACTCTGACCGCTATGAATCATAAGATATGGCTGTGGATGTGGTGCTCACCCACCCAGTCCAGTCTCTGTGAGGGGGATCTGTGAGCAGGCCGTGCTCCCTGAACACCAAACTCATGCTTGTGAGTGGGAGTGGGTGGGAAACCAGCAATTACTGTACATTCCGCTCCGCTTCGTTTCAAAGCCTAAAAAAATTCCCAGATTATGGCCCAAAATGTGCTTGCCCAGAATAGACTCTGTTAGTTCTGTTTGGGATGTTTCTGATGGGAAATGACTCGGCGAAGTCCATAAGGGTTTGTTAAGAAAACCCACAAGATTATCACCTTTAAAAGAAACAGAATCTCTGGTACTTTGTCTCTGGTGGTTTTGGTGGCAAAGTCTGAAGGACCCTCCTGGTCATCTAAGTTTTCCCTCAGATCTTTTAAGGGCTGCTATCTGTGAGTGGGAGGCTGGGTTTTTGGGAGGTAATGGCTGCCGTTGGTTAATGTTGACTTTTCCACCGCCGTCATGATGATATTTCGAGCCGCGGGACGGACGTTTGGACGGACCACTGCTACCGGTTTCTTGTGGAAAGCGTGGCCAAGAGCTCCAGAGAGTTCCCCACCAGTGTGTGCTGGCAAGGAAGATAGGGGAGATATGCAGGGGCATCTGCTTGGAGTGGGCATTGGACACAATAGCTGAGGCCCACACAGTGGCCCCCTGGCACTTGAGAGTCTGAACCTGTATACATATAATGTAGTGTGGGCGTGGTACTGATCAACAGGTCGTGTTTACACTGGCAGTGCCCGAGATGCCAGGGCTACCCAGGTCATGACAGCGGACACTCATGGGGAGAATGTACTAAGTTATGGAAAGACACAGCAAGAGAGGAAATTTGGTACCAACAGGAGAAAGAAGGTCAAGGAGATATACTGGGTGGGCTACAAAATAAATAAATAAATAACAGGAGGGGTAAGAGATCTCACTTGAGATTTAGGCTGGTGTTAGCCAGGTTAGGTCTCCCCTTGGTAAAATATAAGAAAACTCACTTTGTCCACGATTTTTAAAACTCAAACTTACTTATTTTAATAATATTGACTGTAAAGGAATAGGAAAGTGCCCTGTTCCCAAGGACAATTCAGGGAAATGTGCCCGATTTTCATCTCGGAGGTCTGATCACCTTAAGGTGTGCAGGCACAGTTCCTAAGTCCAGAGGGGCTTTGGCCCCCATGTGTCCCCACACTGCCAAGTCAAGTCAAGTCAACTCAAGTGGGTTTTATTGTCATTTCAGCCACATACACAGTATACAGTGGGACAGAACTATACGCTCCACTACGGCTTCACCATGGGTTCAAGTGGTGCTATGTTTAAAATACAGTAGGCCTACCATGTAGAAATGTACTATGTAGAAAAACATTTACCGTAATATGTACAAATGTACTATGTAGAAAAACATTTGGAACAGGCTTCATACAGGATTCCTGTGCTTACGGCATGCTTTATATCCATACCCAAAGATGACTCTGCGGGTCACTGCACCCACAGCGGTCTCATTGATTGAAATACTATGGATTACTTCTTCAAATGCTTTTTAAAGTAAGCTGTCAAATGCTGCATGTTAAATGTAAGACGATTGGAAACGCTGATAACAGCACTTTTAAACTGAGCTAAGGGACCCATCTCTCCCCTTGCACTTTCCACATATAACACACACACACACACACACACACACACACACACACACACACACACACAGAGTGTCATTGTGCCGCTCCCCGAGCCCTAGTCAGCGTTTATTTTTGGGGCATGCAGAGAGGCTAGCACTGGTGTCTGCTTTCTGCCACAATGCAACAAAAACAAAATCAGACACCGGCCAGCCCAGCGCCTCCCTGCCATCAAAAATCGATGCCTCTGGAGCCCGGCTGGGCTTAGCACCTTTTTACTCAGCCGGGAACAATTACGGCAGTGTCAGAGGGACGCTAAGCCCGCTGCTGGCTCCGCTAGCGATGCTATTGCTGGATGCTGTTGACGTCTGCCAATGAGCCATTAGCATTCAGTCAGAGAGAACGGCCAGCTTGGGGTAGCGCAAGCCAGCATTGGGCCTGGGCCACTGGAGGCTAAGACCCCATTTGCATTTGTTTTTAGAATGTGGCTGTGTCTTGGGCAATCTGGTCACATGAGGACAGTGATGGGAAATAAATCAAATTTATAAGCTTGCACAGCACATTGCTGTGATTTGATCACCCTCGCATTTGACCATAAATCTTAAGTAATGCATATTAATTAGATAAGATGGAGGCTGAAACAAAATGGTAGCCTACATCATGGATAGCATCAATGTAGGTTATCTAAACTGCTGACTTGATATAACATGCCTTTTGACAACAAGCGCAAACACGTCCTTGCAAACACCTTGCCAGATTTGGCCCAGACGTGGGCCAAATCTGCTTCACTATTTTCAGGCCCACAGGTCAGTCTCTCAAGGATGGATATGAAACAGGATGAGGCAGACAATGGATGCCAAGGAATCTGCCGTCAGCGCACTGGGAGGCTGGAGGGCAGCTTTATTAGTGCCACTAGTCAAGGTTGCCATGGCGGCATGTTTGATTGACAGTGCAGCTGTGGGCAGTGATGGATTCTGGGCCAGGGTTCTACCCAGCAGGCTTCTGCGTGTTTGTTTATTTTTCCTGTCACGCCTCCGTGGCAGGAGTCTGGGCATGACCACACAGACAAACAGACAGACAGACAGACAGATGGACAGACAGCACCTGATTCAACTGGTTTACATCACTCAGGCTTTTGCCTTATTAGATCATCATATATTTCAAGTACACTGACAAACTAAGCTCTTTACACTTCATTAATAATCTTTACTTTTTCCTCACATACGATTCCATGATTTGGTTTGAAATGGCCTTAGATTTAGTTAAAGTTTTCTTTTAATATAATGAATACTTATTTGAAATGAATTTACTGTACTACAGTTAACCTGCCAAGGCCATGTTTCTCTGAGGCAAAGGCTGGTTGACTCAACTATGAGCACCTCCAGGAGGACCCTGGCAGCCCCATGGTCCCCTTAACACATACACACGTACACACACACACACACACACACACACATCCTCAATCCACAATTCCCTGAGCTCATCATCGACATGATACACACTCTTGTACATTTTTCTGCCAAAGCCACTGGCTTTGTTTGTCTGTCAGCAATCTTCACAAACTGCCAAACTCATTCATACACACACACACACACACACACATACGGACACACATATGCAGAGCCATCGATCATGTCTTGACTGGAGCGTGCAGGCTGACATTTGATATGACTCATAGGGGCTAGGAACTCCACCCTGAGTGGATTAATCATCTTGTAAGATTATCACCGAGGCACTCTCCTTCTCCACCTCTCTCTTTTTTCTCTTCACTCGTCTCCTCTCTCTCTCTCTCTCCCTTTCTGTCTCTCCATTTCTCTCTATTTCCTCTTTGGCTCTGTCCATCTCTCTCTCGACCTCTTTTCCTCTCTTCTTCTCTCTTCATATCAGGCTCTCTCTCCATCTCTCCCTCTCTCTCTCTCTCTTCATCTGTCTTTCAGACACACAGACGACAGAAACAACAGAAACTTGGCCAAAGAAGACTCAGCTGACCTCTATATCCTGCACCTTTATTTATCTCTGTGTGAGTGTGTGTGTGTGTGTGTGCGTGCATGTGTGTGTGGTATCTGGTTAGTATGAACAGCTGACAGAAGGCTCTTTCCAGCACTGTGTGTGTTCCCTGACTATCCAAAAAACAAACACTCCACTTCCCAAACACAAACATACACACATTCACACAGAGAGAGAAGACATGCAAACACACACCCACACTTAAAAACACACTCAAACCTCCCTCAAACCCACACATGCACACAACACTCGAGCATCATCTCTCTTCACACACTTTCGCATGCATGCACACACACACACACACACGCACACACACACACGCACGCACGCTCACACACACACACACATGCACACGCACACACATACACGCACACACACGTACACACACATACACACACACATACACACACACACACACACACATACACACACACACACATACACACATACACATTCTCTACAGCCCTGAGGCAGGGGTGGAGAAGAGATCTCTTATTTTGGGTGCTGTAATTATACCCATTAGATTTCAAAGCCCCAAATATGATCACATCACACAAGCATCAGACCAGCATCAGTCTTCATATCCTACAGCTGGCTGGAGCGGAAACACTGGCTGCTGTTCATACGCAAAACAGCCCACAGTCACAAAGTACAGGACTGATCTGGTGAGGCGATGCTAGTTTCACAACTCACCTCTCCGGCTGACAAGACCTAAATGCTAAATCACCTCACCTCCCTGTTTGAGAAAACCTACATGCTAAATCAAACCGCCTCTCTGGTTGAGAAGAACTAAATTCTAAATCTACTCACCTCCCTGGTTGGGAAAACCTAAATGTTAAATCAACTCAGCTGCTTTAGTGACTGGATAGAACAAATATACGAGACTTAAACTTCCTTCCTGAAGCTCTAAACGAATAAGCTGCACAGGAAAGGCAGATCCTGTGGAGTATGACAGCCAAGGGGAGCCGGAGTCTGGGGTCAAATACAGAAGCAGACTCTGCTGGTTTTAGCTGTGCTGAGGGGACAATCTCGCAGGGAAAGTGGAGCTCTGTGATAGACTCAACATATGCTCAATCCGTCTCCTTTTTCACAAGGTATGTACAGCAAATCCCTCTTACAAGACATCTGTGCAGGAGTTCGACAACTAGGCACAGAGGTAGGCCAACACTTGCATAACTAACACACAGAAAATAGGCCATGGCTGTAGAGAGAAAACAGAGAGAGAGAGAACGGAGAGAGGGAGAGAGAGAGAGAGAGAGAGAGAGAGAGAGAGAGAGAGAGAGAGAGAGAGTGAGTCAAACTTGACTTGTGTCAGGCGACGTTTGCTTTGGCTCCTCCACAGAGATCTTAATGTTTTACACCAAGTGCAGGATGCACGTCACACACACACACACACACACACACAGACACACACACACACACACACACACATACACACACACACACACACAATCACTCTCTCTTTCACAAACACGCACGCACACACACTCATACCAAGTGCAGGATGCACGTCCCAACATGATTCATCCATTTCCTGCCATCGGAGGGGAGAGCAGTCTGTCTGCAGGACGCACAGATCTGGGACAGTGGGGATGGAGGGACACGTCTAAATCAACACTCTCCCTCTCAGCACCACTACTTCAAGGGAAGATGTCTTTCTTGCATCTCAATCTCTCTATCGCTCTCTTTCTCTCTCACAAACACACACATACACACACACACACACACACACAACACAACACAACACAACACACAAACATCTGCATAAACAAGTTCAGGGGAAAGTCTTTTTCACATATATGAGTCTCTCTCTCCCTCTCTTTCTCTTTCTCTAACACACATACACACACACACACACACACACACACATCTGTAAACAAACAGCCCAAGCTGAGGAACAATCAGTACCAGATGAACGTCAGACCCCTGCCTCTTCCGAACCTTCTGACACTGCCAGAGGTTTGAATCCCTAAGTCATGAATCGCTTCCACTCCAGCTGCTCGGTGAACCAAGAGTCGTGAATCGCTTCCTCACCAGCTGCTCTGAGTACCAAGACCAAGAGTCATTGAATCGCTTCCACTCCAGCTGTGAACCAAGAGTCATGAATCGCTTCCACTCTTGCTGCTCTGTGAATCAGTGATCAGAAAGGTTACAAAACACAGCCGCATGAATGAGATTTGACTGGTGTCCATTTGGGCTGCAGAGAGGATCACAAATCATGAGTGGGGGAGTCAGTGTGGGTTGGAGACCCTGAGATAGAGCCGAAAGCCCTGAGTGTCAGACAGTTCTGGGTCATGGCTCCCGGCCCGAATAGCACAGCACAGCACAGCACAGCAGAGCACAGCACAGCAGAGCACAGACCTGGCTGGACCACAGAGACAACACACATACACACACTCACAAGGTCCGCAGAAACGCAGAGGCAGGGAAAAAGGGCTATGGAAAGCCTTTCTACCTCTGCACGCACACACACACACACTCACACGGGCGCATGCGCACAAACACACACTTAGGGAAAGGGAAACCTGTCTGCTTCTATACACACACACACACACACACACAAACATACCCCTGTCTACTTTTACACATATCCTTTCTCACTCACTCACTCACTCACTCACTCACACACACACACACACACACACACACACACACACACACACACACACACACACCAAGAACACAGAGGCAGTGTTTCAGAGGGAGTTCTCTACTCTGCAGGCTGCTGAGTCAGCTGGAGGAGAGTGCAGCTGAGGCTAGAGGCGGCACTGAGACCTGATCTATGTACCGAGTCCTGCTCTATGTACTGAGCCCTGCTCTACTCTATGCACTGAGCCCTGCTGTACTGTATACTGAGACCTGCTCTACGCACTGAGCCCTGCTCTACTCTATGTACTGAGCCCTGCTCTACTCTATGTACTGAGTCCTGCTCTATATTTCACACTATTGAAGCTGAAGAGACAGCACTGAGCCCTGCCCCCTTTACTGAGTCCTCCTCTTTATACTGAGACCTGCTGTCTATTTCATACTATTGCAGCTGAAGGTAGAGACGGCAGTGAGCCCTTCTCGCTATCTAACCAGTCCATGAGCAATAGGGCTGTGCCTGTGTATCACCTGGAACCTCAAAACACGATACAAAGGCTAAGGCCTCATTAACAGTGCCCTCCATGACTGTCCACTGTCTCTATGCTTGGGTTGTCCTCCTCCTCTTCCTCCTCCTCCACCTCCTCCTCCGCCTCCATGAAGCCTGATCTCCGCTTCAGTAGGCCTCAGCCCTCTGTGTGTCTGAGTGTCTGCTGACAGGCACCTCTCACCTCCTGCCAGTCACCTCCCTCTCAGACGCGTCTGACCCACTTTTCCAAAGACTCCTACTGCTGCCCCACGCCATTGGAGAAACACAGGAGGAGGAGGACACGTCGAGTCTGACTCATGGGACAAGACTGAACTTCTGAAAGTATGCACGACAAAACAAATACAGGATTAGAGCAGTGTGTGTGTGTGTGTGTGTGTGTGTGTGTATGTCTGTAACTGCCGTTTATGTCTTATGTGGGAGTTGAGTGTGTGTGTGTGTCTGTATCTTTGGGTCTTTATACTATGTCTTGTGAATGTGAGTGTGTGTGTGTGTGTGTGTTTTTCCAGATCTCTCTCAATCACCGTCTGCTTCCTCTGACTGGCGCAGATCAGTTGAGTTAAGCTTCTCTAATAAAACCACATTTGGCCCTTCTGAGCCACCATACAGGCTTTCATTAGTCATGGGCTGTGTGCTTGAAAAACAAACTGTGGTGAAGAAAAAGAAACATTGTGTCCAAGTTGGAGAGGGAGAAGACGAGAGAGAGTGTAAAGTGAGTAAACGTTGGCAAGTCGCAGGAAATCCCTCATGACTACTTCCTGCTGCTGTGTTCTTCTCTGATGGCTTGTTTATGTCCATTTGTGTTTACGAGATGAGTTTCAGAAACTCTCATCTTCAGCCCACTACTGTTCCTGTCTCTTTCCCTTCTCTCTCTCTGTCTCTCTTTCTCTCTCTCTCTCTCTCTCTCATTCGCTTTCTTTTGCCTTCTTTCCCATCTTGCTTTTGTTATCTTTCCCTCTTTCTCCCTCTCTCTCAGGCGTCCCTTCCAAGGTCAAGGTCATGGTTGACATCTCTACAGAATGGAAGGATTCAGATGACCTGCTCGTGACCCCTTTGGACCAGTGCTTCAACAGAGTCTCAATATCAAACCAATGAAATTATCCATAGCGCCTCAGAAGAGCTAAAATGTATTGAACACCAAATCAATAAAATTACCCATGGTGCTCCAGAGCTAGAACGCCAACATCAAAACAATTCAATTACCCACAGTGCCTCAGAAGAGTTTGAACGGCAACACCAAACCAACACCATTACCCATACCAGCAGAAATCGAGTCTCGATATGAAACCAATGCAATTACCCATAGTGCCTCAGAGGAGCTAGAATGTCAACACCAAACCAATACAATTACCCATAGTGCTCCAGTACAGCGGCAACACCAAACCATTGAATATGCCCATGGTGCTCCAGCAGGGACAGAGTGCCAACACCAAGCTAATGAAATTACTCATGGTGCCCTAAAGCTAGAATACCAACACCAAACCATTTGGCCTATCAGGCCAAGCTTTACTGCACTGGTCATGCCAGGACTGGCTTTGGTGTGTTTTTGTGTATGTGTGTGTGTGTGTGTGTGTGTGTGTGTGTCATATCTTCTATGATGTACAAACAGATACTTCTCCATATCAGGAGGTAGTGAGCTACTTCTGTCACGTGTATTTAGAATCTGGGGCTGCTGTCTTCTGCCTCAACATTCCACTCCGACTATCCTCCACATGACTCACTCAGTTTTCACAAGAATCACATTCAAGTTCAGACATTTAGCCTCGTGCTGCTTTGTGCTTTGCGCACCTGGGCTAAACTGGCCTTCAGCATCTTTGTCTTGGCTGCAAAGAACTGCTTAATGAGCAGCAGTTTGCTCCAGTCACGAGGAGTGATACATTTATCTTATTACAAAGTACTATAAGTGTTTAATTCAACTGTTGCCAACTGAGAGAGGGAGAGAGAGAAACAGGAAAGAGAGAGAGAGCGAGAGAGCGAGAGAGAGAGAGAAGGAAAGAAAAAGAAAGAGGGAAAGAGAGAGAGAGAGAGAGGAAGAGAGAGGGGAAAAGAGAGAGAGAGAGAGAGGTACACTGTAGAGTCAAGGAACCCTTCATGAAAGAGAGAGGATGAAAGAGAGAGTGGACATGACCTGAAAGGGCCTGGGACGGAGAACATGAGGAACGTGTCTAGAACAACTAAGATAACTAGACTCCAATGCCGCGGCAGGCTAGCATGACACAGACACTCAGGACAATTACAAAAGCAGAATCATAGTCTCACTAGTGAACTGCAGAGACTGACAACCAGGTAGATCACACCCTCAAGAAGTCAAGCACCCTCTCTTAGCCTTCCTGTCATTGTTGAAGATCATATACAGGTCAAGTAAACTTATAATGGAAGGTCACCTTCTCATTGAGTGATCTTGCCGTTGAAGGTCATGTTCTCATGTAGGCTAATCATTTTATAATGGACGGTCTTTTTTGGGGGGTAAACTCATAATGGAAGGTCATGCCCTCAATGAGTAACCAATATGTTGAAGGTCACTCTCTAATTGAGGAGCCCTACAGTTGAAGATTACACTCTCACTGTGTAATCGTATGGTGAAAGGTCACCCTCTCAGTGTCCCGTCTTATGGTGGAAGGTCACTCTCTCATTGGGTAAAGAGGAAAAAGAAGGTCACACTCTTATTGGGTAACTTTACAGATTACTTCCTCATTTAGTAAACTTACAATTGAAGGTCACCCTCTCACTGAGTTATCCTATCATGGAAGCTCATATCCTAATTGATTTATCTTGCAAAGAGAAGCTCACATTTTCACTGAGTAACCTCATTTCAGTAAGCCCTGTTGAATTTATGATTCACATATTCAGGTCCAATCCTAGTTGTAATAATTGGACCGAAACAAGACTCGACTGCTCCAGGAACAAAAGTATGAATCTGCTGGCAAACTATTTGTTTTCCTGCATGCTAAGACTGCGACAGTGACGTTCACAAGACATAAAAATCCCATGGACAATTAAACCTGGATTACACCTGCAAATTACCTTTGCAGAAATTACGTCTCGAAGACATGCAAAAAACTTGAAGGCTAGGCATCCTGTCTAGCTATGGCCCAGATATCGGAGATGAATCCACATGTTCAGCATAGTTGCACCCAAGAGGGCGAACAAGGTCTAACACAAGGTGAGTGTGTGTGTGTGTGTGTCCTTGGATCAAGTTGCCTGAAAGGCACTAAATTATAAAGCATTGTGCATTCAGCATTGTGTGCTGAAACAGTTGGATTACAGACGTGGACCTGTGTGTGTGTGTGTGTGTGTGTGTGTGTGTGTGTGTGTGTGTGTGTGTGTGCACATGTGTGTGTGTGTGTGTGTGTGTGTGTGTTTGCAAGATGCTTGTCATCTACTGAAGGCTCCTAATGAGTACATGACCCACAAATATCAGGCCATCAGTCACTCAACCCTTACAACAACAACCCAAAAGTAGGGTAACTTCCCTCTCCCTCTTTGTCTGTACTTCAGTCTTTACTTTCATCCAATCTCTCTCTCCATCTGTCTATTTTCCCCTCTCTCTCTACTTACATCTTGTCATTCCTCCTCATTGTCTCTCTATCCCTCTATCAACTCCTCTCTTTCCATCTGCACTCTCAAAGCCCTGCTCTCTCTCTCTCTCTCTTTCTCCTTCTCTCTCTCCCTGTGATTAAGCCCCGCTGTGTGCAGTGCTAGTTCCTTCCTCACAGGTGACTCATACGGCGTCTCCATCCTCCAGGTGAGCCTCTCGGGGTTGGGATGGCGACTGCAATGGTAATTATCCCCGCTAAAAGCCCCTCAGAGAGGACACTACCCAAGGCTACACAGGAAGTCCATTTTCCAGACTGCTTTCAGCACGCGCCCCTCATCTTAAACCCAGCTGTCAGACTATTAGGGCTGTCTGGCTCACTCGGGCCATTAACACTGGGTCCAGACTAGGTGCTGTGCTTCAAACCAGCTGTCAGGTATCTAGGGCTTGGCCTTCATCAGTGTGGGATGGGACTCTCTCTGGCACAGGGAAACTGGCAAAGCTAAGTGGTAAGAAACAGCTTATAACATGGGCCGTGGACTGTTCGGTATGGTTCACCATGAAAAGAGACTTATCAGAGATATCAGTTCATGGTTAATATCAGTTCATGGTTAAGATTCTAGAGACTGGCTTTGGTTAAGTTCATGTTCAGTGAAATATGAGAAAGACTGAAATTGAATTGCTGTCAGTAGGAAAAAGAACGAGAAAATTTGATAAAGCACAGACCCACATACTGAACCGGCGACTAACACGAACTGAATGGGGCATAGTAACTTACTTTCAGCTTCATTTGGCTATGCCCCATTCAGTTAACATTGTTTATCGATTTGTTATTTGGTCTTTCTGGTTCTTTTTCCTACAGACAGCATTTGTTGACCTCAAACAACAGGGGCTGATTTACACCAAACTTCTCCTTAAACAAAGCGCCATGGCAGACTGATAAATCCAGTAACTGCTAAAGGGTGTCATCTCTCCAGCATGCTCTGGGAGTGTCTGGAGTGTCTGGTGTGTTGTGTCTGGAGATGATAGAGACTCCCTGATGAGAGCGAGATGCCCCAGGGCTAATCATGGCGGTGGAGAAGGGCTATAGAGGTCCCATAAATCTGCTATAATCACGGCAGAGTGACAGAGGCCAATTTGGGGCGATTATGGAGATGGGAGCCGTGGGAGGAGACCTGCTCCACTCCTCTGGGTGCAATCAGCTCCACTAGAGAGGAGCTAGAGCACACACACACACACACACACACACACACACACACACACACACACACACACACACACACACACACACACAC
>JASCQY010122009.1:0-14499 GCA_030264315.1 Sardinella tawilis
TAAAACTTTCCAACGTCATTTCCTTGTATGACCGTGGTCATGGAATTTCTGTTTTATGGTCATGGAAAGTCATGGAATTTTAAATCTGACTTAGAGTGGGAACCCTGATGGCACTTTCAGATAATCACTGCTGTCAAGCTCAGTAGGAGGCAGAGAAGTCAGAGACGACAACGTTTTTGCCTACACACTTTTCTCATCTTTACCCGCCTGGATTTTTTTTTTTTTTAATATATCTTCGTGGCCTGTTAAGAATGATTGACTGATGATTGATTGATTTTTGCTACTCCCCCCCCATACTAGTACCATATTGTATTCCATTTCACGGGGTGATAACTAAATGCACCAGAAACGGTAAAGACACATCCAGTAGACATGTGCTCAGTGCAATGAAATGATTTGAGTATGTATGCATGTTGTCTCTAGTGCTTTCATCTGGCAGCCAGAGATGAGGAAGGCCGCCTTACTAACTCTTACGTGCAGCCCTACTCATGCTATGAGTTAGGATGTGTTCTACTCGACAACCCTGAGGTAGGTGTGTGTGTGTGTGTGTGTGATATGTCTGTGTGCAGATGTTTGACAAAGGTCTCCTGAATTATCACTCGTTTCTTGTGACTCTTTTTACAGTCTTCAGCGAAGGGCAGGGGTCTTTTATTGCAGGCCAAGGTAATTATAATTTTTTTATCATCAGAGTTGAATTTGTGTTGAATTTTGAATTACAGAAAAGAAACAAGCATGTTAGAGTAGATTTACTTTTGTAAAGCTTTTATTTCATGAAAGCCAAACAACTTCTTTGTGTGTGTGTGTGCGTGCGCGCGTGTGGGGGTCATGCTATAGGAGGACTATGCCGGCTATGACTTTGAGAATCGCCTCCATGTGCGTATCCACTCGGCACTGGCATCAATCAAAGACGTCGTCCCTCAGTGACCGCCGACCCCCAGACCATCTCCTAGCCCAGCGCAGTTCCTCTGCCTCGTGCGTTTGAGCTCGTTGAGCACTGTGAAATCCACGAGTCGGAGAAGAGTGTGGTGGACATACACACTTTTTCTCAAAGTCGAGAATGCTTCCTTGGTAGCACACTCGCCTCGGAAGCCATGCACTAGGAAGACGAGGATTCAAACCTCACTATCATTTGAAACGTAACATTCTAAATCCTTGAACGCCTAGGATCCATCAGTGCAGCATTGAAAAACCTTCGTAAAAAGGACTCTGCACTCGATAGAAGTTTGCTGTATCCTTGACTTTGGAACAGTGCTTGGCGAGGTATGATGACGTGGAATCCTTGAAAACAGTAGCCTCGAAGGATGCTTCCTTGACTTTGAGAAACGGTGACAGTATGGACATGTGCCAGTCCTGAACAAACAATGCTTACTAATCATCCAAAGGATCAGGAAGAGATCATCAAGGAGACTGTACTGTACGGAGTAATCATCTGTTACATTGTTTTGGAGTATAACCTGCCTTACAGTAGGTTTGCCCAAATCCCATTCTCTTTGCCAATTTTATTTAACAGCTCTGAATGTCCAGATACAGTTTGTACCACTAAGTCACTTTATTTTGCCTTTTAATAAACTTTATTTATTATCTTTTTTTTTTTTTTTTAAGTACCAGCCTGCATTGTCAGCAGGTGCGCTATAAAGCAGTTTGTCTCACCTGATTTGTTTGTATTGTTTTTCAAGAGCAAACAAAGGGAAACTGTAAGCAGAGCACTCAGCATACCGTAATATCAGAAGGTGCATATCCAGGAGCACATCTTTATAGTATGGCAGTGTGAAAGGTCTGTGTGTGAGCCCATTTGTGTGTGTTTCTTTGGCGTATTCCTTTACTTCCAAATGTTACACGAGTGCTGCGCTTCATACGGATGTGTAGTGTGAAAGAGGACGAGTGGCTTTCTCACTGTTGTACAGTACAGTTTGTATTTGTGTGTTTTGAGTGTAGCGTTTTATCAATATTCCCATCACCAGAAGGGACAGCTGGCCGCAGTCTGTCAATCACATTAACCTCAGGTCAGATTATTTTTGTGTGTGTGCGCGTGTGTGTGTGTGTTCATCTTAATCCATGTTCATACTGTGTGATGTTTATTTGGCAATATAAAGGTGGTTGCTTGTGCAGAACACACTTCCAGGCATTAAGTTGAGTCGGCAAAACAAAGATTTAGATCCTTTGTTGTTGTCTTTAAAACTAGGAAGATGACCAGTGTCTTAACATAAGTGGTAATTTACTTTTTTGTTCTATATGGGCTCCTGGTGTATGCTAATGGGTTAAACAAGTCGTTTAGAGATGGGTCTGTGATGTGAAAATGCAGTCCTACTGTGTGAGTTGAACCCTGATCATGTATATTAGAGATTGTTCACTGACAACCCCCCCTTCCCCACACACACACACACACACTCTCGTTTTTCTGCATCAGTGCCATTTGTTAAAGACTTCTGTTTTAACAATAAATTGTTTCTTTGGTTATTTTTAAAGCTTGTTGAGTGGTCTCACGATTTAACATCCTCTTCGACAGCTTGTTTGATTTAACAACAAGACATGGTGTTGTACAGGCATCTACAGTATCTTTGCGAATCTATCTTCAGCGAATCGCACTTATCGGCATAAAGGCATGCATTTTGCGCTCAGACCCTGATGTGTAAAATAGTGTCGGCCTTGAAAGGTAGGCCTACAGTTCAATAAAATCGACTCTGGATTGTTCTACAAACTCCTGATGAGCCCTGGAAGTCTGACACAGTTAGTCCAGTGGTTTGAGCGGTTAGCTGATAGGCAACATGAACTAGCATATATTTCACATTCAAGTTATTGCTTACTTAGATTTATACGACTAGTTACGTGAACATGAGTTGAGCTGAGTGAATTGACATTATTTTGCTAGGAGGCCACCTCGCTTTGTGACGCATCCTGCAGTAGATGTCACAGGGCACATAATGTGACGTAATACCGAGGAATGAAATTACAGCGCCACGACATGAGACAGTTGTCAGATGTGTTCAACTTGTGGGCAGGAAAGGTCACAAGACTACACCTCCACTCACCGAAAGATGTACTCGCATCTGCGCAGAGTTATGATTCCCATTGGACTCAGACGCATGCTTGAGGGATTTAGCAGAGCCGTGGTGAAATGCAAGCCGAGAAGTATCCCACATTTTGCCGAAGAATATTTCAAGGCTCTTCTCAGCTTTAGAGATGGTTGGTATCATTACATAATCAGTCTCATGATAAAAAAAATAAACAATCTTTCACACTAACAAAGTAGGCACAATTGCTCTGAAAATGTTTCTTTCGAATGTCTTTTTTCCCTTCCAGAGAATCCAAATTTGAGTTTTGATGAGCTTTTGAAGGAATTCCAACAATCACAGTTTGCTCTGTGTAAGTATTCTAATGCAGATGAATTGTTTTGTTTTATAGACAGCAGAGCAGGACATTCACTGACAAAATAGGTTGAATTTTTAATTGAATTTTGGTAAATTGGCTATATAGCTCAGGTGTTCTTTTTGAAAGTTTCCAGGTGTAGAAACTCATCATAATAACATTTCTGCTTTCCAGTGAATTTGAAAGGCCCACATCCTCAAACAGTTCACCGCGTGAAGTCTAAGGAGTGGGAGGCAGGCCCACTGATGTATGAGGCCAGAATCAACCAAAATCAATGTGCACAGCTCCCTATATTCCCAGCTGTCAACTCAAGTGAGACAGCAAGAGAAGATGCACAGGATTCCACCAATGCCCAGTTTCTCACTTCAGAGAGTGTCGAAGCCGAAATTGAGCAGACTGACCTGGATGGGATCATTTCTGCTAACGTCATCACTTTGTCACCAGGCCCAATAACACCTGCGATGGCTGTTGATCTGGCAGTGTACCGCCGGAGGACGACCCCCAAAAGCTCTGCGTACAACAGCTGTAGCAGCAGTCCAACTGGTGAACGCAGCGATCAGGGCTCTCAGTGTAGGCCCATCCGGTCAGCCCTGTTTGAGCGTGTTCCTTTGAACGAGATTAGCGAGGACGTGGATGCGGTCCTCATCAAGACATCCATGCTTCCAAATGTGTCACAGATTGTCGTTCAGTCCGAAGAAGTACCCGAGGTTATTGTGTTTCAAGCTGACATCAAAATCACCAGCAGTGCGTCTGAACCTGCATTAGCCGGAGTTGAAGCTGTTAATTTGAATGAAGAGAACACTACCCTATTGCCAGCTCTCCTCACTCGATGCGGCCCTGACACTGGTGATGCTATGATGGCAAAGACATCAGAGTCGGTGGAATTCATTACTTCCACAGGTCTTGTGGAAAGCTCTGGAGATCAAGCCACGACGGAAACAAAGATTGACTCTGCATCTCAGAGGAGTAGAAGTTCAGCTTCTCAGCAGAGCTCCCAATCAAATATTGCTGCACCTGTTATTTCCCACGAGGACCAAGTGCCTGCACAAATGACGGAGTCTGCTTCTCACAAGAGTTCAGCGCAAAGTATTGGTACACATTCCACTGCAGACGAGAACCAAATCACAAGCGAGGCCTGTCCCTGTGAGAATAACTTGAAGTCTGCTTCTCAGAAGAGTTCAGCGCAAAGCATTGCTGCACACTCCACTGCCGATGAGGCCTCTGCTTGCGAGAATAATTCGGATTCTGCTTCTCACAACAGTTTGTTGTTAAACGTTACATCTTCAGCATGTGATGAGCAGACCGCTACCACAGAGGTTCCAGAAGTGGTTGAATCAGTTGTCCCCAAAGACGCAGCAGAAACCCTTGCAGAGCAGACAGAGCCTGAATCAAAGGATGCCGAGGAGAATCAGGAGCATGAGGACACTGTTCAAGAAGTGTCTGTTCATCTCGTCTCTGCATCTGATCTGACAGCCGCCACTTCAGCCAAACTTCCCGCCGCTGAAGTTGCCTTGGCAACCACTGACAGAACCCCTGGATCACAAACAACCCCACAGTCCCAGGTGCCTCCGATCTCAGACCTTGGAGCTCCAAACGTGCAAGAGGCAAGCACTGAGGAACCCTCTCCTTGTCAGGCGTGTGAGGCTCCCATGGCTGAGACTAAAGCCAGCATCTCTGATTTGGTGACCTTTCCCTCTGGGGCTGTAAAGGAACCTGAGGCCCTGGTGATGCCCAGAGATGTCCTAGTTTCAGCTGAGACTGAGTTGTCTGGAGCAGAGACCAACCACATCACTGGAGTAAGGAGCCCAATGGCCACTGATTGTGAGGTTCAGGAGGACAAGACACCAGCCTCTGCGCAGGCAAGTAGCGCTCCATCAGTGGAAGTTCGGGCACCCTTCCTGGTGTATCTTCCTCTTCCAGCGGTGGAAGTTATGGCGCCTGGCATGGTTCCCCAGGTCGCTGCTGATGGTGAGGAAATCAGAGCCTCCCCATATGTCTACATCCCCGTGGCCACCGGAGACTTACTGAACAGCTCCAGCTTTGTGGCCGCCACAAGCCCTCAGATGTCCAGAACCAGCAGCTTCGCCGGGCCGTTTGTGCCACTCGCTGAGACCCAGAGGACCCTGAATTCGGCACAGCCGTCCAGGCCTGCCTCACAGGGGCACCTGGGTTTCTCCAAGATTCGCCGTCCCCTCAGTCACTCGCCGGCTGTAGTTACCATGGCGGCGGAAGGAGCCGGAGCTGGAGCCGGACCCACAGCTCACCCCTCGGCATCTTCACACCACCAAACAGGCACGGCCGTCACAAATAACGGACAACAGCCTAATATCTCTTGTTGCAGCTGTGGGAAGTGTAAGGCCTAGTTGATTACTAAAAATACTATTAATAACAGTGCTCTATGACTAGAAAATAAAACATAATGTAGTTGTTTGCTTGACCAAGTGTGTATTAATCAATTTTTCTTTCCTGTGTTTAGTGCAGAGTAAGCCCTCTGAGCCAACAGTGGCCGGCGTCTGTCCCTGCGTAGGGTCAGCCAGTAACTGGAGGCTGTGCCACCTGACTCATCCTGGTTCCCAGAGCGGGCATCAGCTCCCTTGCCCTTACCAGCCATCGCCCTCTTGGTCCCAGTGTGGCCTGGAGCAGATTGCCAAGATCCCCATGTACCAGGACTGCGGCCTGTACTGCAGCTGCCACCACCACGTGCTCCGCACCAGAACCTCCTGCAGCAGCTCACGCCTCCACCGCATGGCGGAGCCCTCCTGCTCGGGCCATGCCATGGGCCCCGTGACCCCGCGCCACGGCTGCTCATCGGAGCATATCTGCGGCCACCGGGTGCTGCCCTCTGCCCCTCCCGCCACCGCCGACCGCCACTACTCTGGCTGCTGGCGGGCCCCATGCTCGCCGCTGCAACCGTGCCACAGTTCGCACGTGATGTGCGACCACCACGAGGTGATGGGCCACGGCGGTGCCTGTGGAGGTGCCTGCGGAGGTGCCTGTGGGCACACGAAGACCACCTCCATGCCAAGCTGCTTGCACCAAAGTGCAGCCCCAGAGGCTTGTCATGGTATGAGCCATGACATCAGAATCTAATAATATGTTATGGCCAGACTCTCTAGGGGCTGTGAATTGATACTATGTTTTTGCTTTATCATGACAGATTACAGGACCAACTACAACCTGTAGGAGCTGTTTGGAGGCTACCATATATGTGGAAGAAAAGTCCCTAACTTTTTGATTCTGAGAGAAACTTCGCAAAATAAAAACAAATCATAAGCATTATAATGTTTCTTGTGTGAGCTATCTTCTAGAGAATAGAACATTTTAAAACATTTCATGTTATAGGCTTTTTTTAATGGCTAGAATCTTTCCAATAAAAGAAAAGTCCAATTTGAAAAAGGATATGTACATAGTTACTTTAAAAATACATTATATTTTAGGACGATTTATGGTTGTCATGTTGTCAGTTTAGAATAAAGCTTTATTTATGTCATTTAGTCCCATCACATACAGTAAAGGTAGGAAAACAGGAAAATCCTGACTTAGAATGTAGCTTTGAACTGCATTCCAATTTGAACTTCATGCAATGTTTTTACAGTACCTGGGGCAACTGTCCACCGACATCAAGTGCCCAAACAACACCGTGGCACATTCCCTCTGATGATTAAGTGAGGAAGTACATGTGATAATGAGGTATAAGTGAGTACACTGGGTTGAAAAGGGGCAACCCTCCTCCTTAGACTTACAATGATAATCCCTGACTGTGTGAGTAAATTAACCATTTGAATGGTGTCAGACTGGTGTTCATTTCTTGGAAAAGTACTTTTTTTTTGTCAGCTGAGCCTTGACAATATGGTTGGCTTTCATTTTATTTTGTCTGGGCCAATTTCCTTTTAGCAGGCACAACTAGTCAGGTTGCCAGCAGTCCCATGCACCTTATACTGTATGTATGTAATTTAATAGTTGTGTTTCTGATAACCTTGAACACTGATAAGCTTGAACTAGCTAATTTTGGTGCAAACAGTGACATCTAACTACAGAGTACAAATTCATCCAAATTCAACCAAATAATTTGAAAAAGCTTTACAATCAAATAATAATCTTTTTTTTTTAGGATGACCAGGAATGCTATGTGGGCATCATAGAGTATCTAGAGTACAGTATATAAGGTACAGTATAAAAAAGCTATCTTTTCTAACTCTCTCTACTCTACTGTATTACATCCCCAAGGCATGAGCTACCGTATACACAAGGAAATTACCATGAATCCCTCATCGCCTTTACAGAGTAAGTGAAGCATTTATTCTGTATAAGCACCTACAAATTCAGTCATGATTCTAAATGTGCTGACCATTGAAATCCACTGAGGGAAATAACTGATGAACCAGGCAAATCATCATCATCAGTTGTTTATTCAGGGAAAGATTAACTGAGCAGATGCTCTTTTTCAGCAATGCCCTGAGGACAGCACATAATTCAAACAACAGGATTTAAAGAATTTAAAGAAATATCAAGACAGGGCTATGGTCTTCTATCAAGAAATATCAAGACAGGGCTATGCTCTTCTATCCTGTCTCTCCTGTCTGTCTATCCTGTCACCCGTCTGTCTCTCCTGTCTGTCTATCTTGTCACCTGTCTGTCTCTCCTGTCTGTCTCTCCTGTCACCTGTCTCTCTCTAGCCACGCCACCACTAGCATATCTCATGATAAGAGCTAGCTGTTGATCCGGTCACTTTCACAGGATTTTCACTCATTAGTGATGCGTCTAACTCAGCTGGACTCCAGTAGGAGTTCAGAGTTTGCCCTCCAGTAAGTGCAGCTCATGGTACAGTAATTGCTCTTCGCTCCCGTTCACAGCTTGGGGCGAGAGGCATGGCATATATCAATATTCCAGTGACATGATCAATTAATATGCAAGTGGATCGCATTCATCACGGTGATGATTGATGATGTGACCTTATTTTAGCTTTTCAAAGGCAAAGAGATTGAAAAACAGGGTTGCAGTTTTCTCTTTGGTTTTAAATAACTTGATGCCCTTTTGCTGAGAAGTACGTACCTCATTAAGCACTTTGGATGATGGATACCACATCCTATTTTAACCCTTTTTAGTTTTATTTTTTCATGGTACCTTCATAAGACATTTCAGTTAATCAAACAACAGAATTTTATTCAAGTTACCAATTAATAATAGTTCTCCGACTGGATGGACATGCATCTCCTGAAAATCCCCATGCTGTAGTTCTTTTAAACCATGGCACAACACAGCGAGACCAAGCAGCGAGTGACAAAACAGGATAGTCCTCCTATCTCCTAGGCCCTAGGGGAAAATAGATACTGCAGATAGTGTACTGTATGTCTACAGGTGCCAGAGCCAGGGCACTGAATGGAAAACACAAAGAGCCTATAGGTGTCAGGCTTGGGAATATGAATGGACTCTGAAAGGATACTACAGTATGTTCTTATAACCTTAACAATATCCTGCCTGTGATAAATAACCTTGACTCTGACTAAGCAGTATTTAACAAAACTAAGAAACATTTACTGTATGTGACTGTGACTTGTACACGTACACTTTTATGTGAGCAGCTAGAGGCTATCACCTGTGACTTTGCACACATTCAACTTCTCACATCTCAATACTCACAAACACATCAAAGAACTTGCGTGCGCGCGCACACAAACACACACACACACACACACACACACACACACACAAGCCACATCCAGTTGCTCTTGCCCTTTGTCTTCACCATACATCACGATTTCCATCATCCCTCCCCTTCTTAATGCCTTAGTCAGCCCCTTTCCCTGATGCACTTTTGGAATATGCACTCCCCCCCCCTTTTTTTTTATGCACAACTGGCGAAGAAACTGATTTCATTTCACTGCATTTTTTACAGCAGTAATCACATGCATGTGACAAATAAAATCCTTGTATCCTTGTATCCCTCTATCTTAATCCAGCCCTTAGCCACTCCCATATGCACTTTATCCTACCACCTCTACCACTTCTACCCCCCCATGTCAATGTAATTACACAATAGCCATATGCATGTGACAATATAACTTTCTGGTATCTTTGTAAGATCAAGCTCTTCTATTGAGTTTTTGTAAAGGTCAAAAGACATTCCACAGGTTTGTGTCATGTGACTAAAAAGAATGTTACCGAGTCACAGCCACAATTGTGACATGCTTCATCATATGGAATGAGCAGTGCATGTCAGAGTGCTAACATGGCAGACATGAGGGTAGGCTGGTGAATAATTTGTTGGATGTAATGTACCAGATTACATTGTAATTTATATAGATTATTAATAATCCATGTGTTGTTGTTAATGTATGACAACAAGAGTTGATGGTTTTAAGAAGTGTCAGTGTTATCTTATGGGTGTTTTAAAACAGACAGCACCTTCAGAGAAGGCTCCAAGACTGCCTAAGCCTTTAAGCGCACTCATTATTCCATATGGTTTGAAGAGCATGTTGAAAGCTATCAGCCATGCTGTGCTGGTGGAGGAGCCCCCAAATATCCCAGAATATATGGCATCTTACTGCAAGGAGATGCTACGCTTACGGGAAGGTGTGCTACCCATAGTTCTGTACATATGAACAGAAATTGGATTGACATAAACGACAAATACAGTGTGTGTTTGCAGTATTTATGTGGTAATAACTATAATTATTATACTAATATATATATATATATATATATATATATATATATTTTTTTTTTTTTTTTTTTTTTTCGACAGAGCATCCTTGCCTTTCCATTATAGAGCTTACAACTCTCCTGAGATTCATGAAAGGTACGTATGAAGTTTAGATCTGTGTGTTAATGTAAAACATGGCATGTAAATACTGTATATGACCACTCCAGTAGGCTTGTGTATGCATGTAAAAGATTGAGTTCTTTTGTGTGATAAAGTGGATACAAATAAATTTGACTATACTGTAAATGTATCATGTGGTTCTGCTGGATATTTTGAGTGCTTTAGTCCGTCAGTGTCACTATTCTTATTCATGCAGGACATTCTGTGACAAGCCACACCAGTTTAGTGCCTGGCTTCTCTAATGTGGTGCTAGATGAGATCCCTCAGCCAAATGCTGCCACAGTAACGGCTGTGGTTAAGCCCTCATCTAAAACACCGACTGAAAGTCTCAAGCATATTGACAGAACATCTCCTTACGATGAGGGCACTGTTTCATCTGTCCAGTCGGCACTGTTTGTGAGATCGTCTCCAGAGGAACACAGCTCCAACGAAAGCTTAGTTTTGATCGAAGCCCTGAGGCCTCCATCCCAGACCATGATCATTGTTCACTCGGACAACCTACCAAACGTCATAGTTTTCCAAAACAGTGAGCAGCAGTCTTCTACCACTCCTATCACCCCCAGCAAGGAAGAGTTGGAGCAGAAACAGGATGAGTCAGGCTCTCAGGTGAATGCTCACCCCGATGTGGTGGTGTTTCACAAAGTGCCTTCGGTTCAGGACATGGCTCAGTCACTAAATCTTTTGGAGGACTTGGAGGAGTTGGACAATCTGATGCACAAAGTTGAAGTGTTGGAGCCAGCGCCACCAACACCAGAGGCTGCTGTGAATGAGATGAAACCTTATGGAGATGGGTTATCTGGAGACAGAACATATGGAAATACTAGGGATGAAGCAACCATTTTACAACCCTTGACTGACCCTGCAATGTCAACAAATAATACAGGTAAAACCAAATATCAAATTCCACTAGGCTATCTGTAAATTCCACTAGGCTATCTGTATGTTGGTGGAACAGTAGACATGTATGTGTTTATAAAATATATTGGTGAGCTTTTTGTTTTCTTATTAGGAAGTCCAGAGGAAACATCATGTCCTGAAATAAGAGAGAAAACAACACCCAGTGCAGAGATAATTAACGCTAAGTCAGTGAAAGATGTGTCCCATTCAAACGACATGGCAAGTAAAGTAACAGATAAAAACACCTCACCAGACCATGTTGACAGAACACAACAGGAACCACCAAGTACCCATGACACCTTAGTGATCTTAGACACAAAGGAACCTCCGAAGACCCTCCAATTCATGGAACCTTTGGCAACAAGTGTGTCTCCAATAAAAAGAAAGGAGGATCAAACTCCCGCCATTTCTATCAAAATGGCCATCGCTGAGAGAGACAAACTGATGAAGAAAATATTGCAGTCTGCTCAGATGAAAAAACAAACAGGTAACACAAACACACACTATATGTCCAGTTTCTATCAGAAATGAAAAGATGCTGAATTTAGACGTGACTATGAATGCAGATTGTTCTGTTTGGCCTCACTAGTTGTCTCTACTTTCCCCAGATATTTCACAGTCAAGAATAATAGGTATCACAGTATCAAGCAAGACTGGAGGATGGCCAGCGCACATTCAAAAAACTTTAGAGGCTAATACTGAATGCGATTCAGCAGGTTGTTTTTTTTTTACTTTATTTTCATATTAATTCTTGTAAATATAATAATGCTACTTTTCATCATCATCAAATTTGAATGGTGATGGAGGTTATCATAAGTCTAAATGAAATATTTGTTCACTGTTGACATTACAGTTGGGGAGAAAGTGCAAGTTAGACCTGGATCAAGGATAAGTGCAGATATGGACCCAGCCCTTCAGAGTTCTGTGGATCAGCTCTGGACTCTGTACCAGCTGACAGGAAAAATTGAACTAAAGCAGAAATCTCATGCATCTCCAGAGAAAGTAGGCCAGGCGGACATATCAGGAGTTTACTGTCATCCTTCCAAATCAGAACCCAGTGAGAAGGAAAGTGAACAGTCACCCAAACCACCTTCCTTGTCTAACACTCAGCTCATCAATACTCCAAATTATGTCCTTGTGAATGATGATGAGACTTGGAGGACAGACAAGGAGAGGCCAAGATCAGGTGCATCAAAGAACTGGAACACGCCATTTCTGTCAATCTCTCTCCCAGTAGACCCCTTCTGTAATGACAGTGCAGGAAATCGACCACTCTTCTATAGTTTGACGTCTGATCAAGGTACTGTGGCCTGCTCACCAGTGGTTATCCATGAAATCAGTTCCACTGCCAGCAATGAAGAGAATGGGAGGGAAAGAGAGAGCACAGCAAGTCCGTCAATGTATACGAAGTGGTCGATCCAAATTACTTTGAAAAAAAAGTAGGTCCATACTGTTCTGATGTTCTGTTTTCATGGATCCATTGTTATGAATTTGGCTACTGTGTCTAATTGAATCTGTAAACAGGCTAAAGATGTATTCACCCTAACAGGTCAACAGGAGAACCACCACATGATTCTTTTCTGAAAAAATAAAACAAGCTTCATGGAGGACTATGATACTTTTTAAAAAGTGCCCAGACAGTGAATGGTAATCATACTTGCATTAAAAAAAGCATACAAAAAGTGTTTGTTGTCCATTTAACTTTAAAAGGCTAGGCTACGTCATCAGCCCTATATAGCCTATAGAGGACGTTGTCCATGGTGCTGAAGTAAAAAGTTACTAGTTTTCAAGAATTCAGCTTCCGATAACCAGCATTGCAGTGATGTAAGTGAGCTACATCATTTTACAGAAATCAGTTCTTCATATTAAACAGGCGGTAATCAGGGAAAATAATTCAAAGTCAAGCTCACATGATTGTTGGTCACTTCTGTGTGGGCTAAACTATCGAATTTAATGCGTCACCGTTTACATTTCTCCAGTTGGAATGATAGAACTATTATCATAGCGACATGAAATTGAAACGAATACAATGATCATACAATGCAGTTGGAAAAGAAAAGAAATAGCCTGCTAGCACCTCCCGCTGGCGTTTTCATTTTGGTTTATCTCGATAAATATATCACCGTCCTCGATTGCATTCAAGGTTACTTTGTTGAAAACGACCTCTAGAACTTATTTTAAGACTAAGGGCGACAGAAATGTTAAGACAGCATGCTAACGTTGTCCCTAGCTGCCTTCCAACGCTTTTAGAGGGATTCTCTAGAGCAGCGTTGAAGAAAAGACCAAATAATCTTGGATTATTTGCCTGGTACTACTTCACAGAACTAATGAAATATCAAGCAGGTGAGCGGACAATATAATGCTCTTGGGAGGACATCAGTACTGTCACTGGATATAGTTAGTCTAATTTATAACAGATTTGTATACAAACTGCTCAACATCTCTATTTTTAAAACCAGTTAAAAACCAAACCCTTTGCTGAGGCCTTCCACTAGCTAACCCACTCTCTCACCTGTGTCTTTCATAACTTTGATTATTTTTATTGTTGACCTATGCTACTGCACTTGTTATCTATTAGGGCTATCTCCTTTTTTTGCCTGTTTTAACTTATCATAATAATAAGCACATTAGGTAGCTGTATAGTTATGTATGAAATGGATATACTGTATCCTAAATAAACCTGTCTTGCCTTGCCTTCCCTATGCTATAACAACTTAGCTTGTCTAGTTATATTGATTTGTGCAACCTGTTGATTTTCAGAAAATGAAACATTTGATCTTAGACAACTTGTGCAAGAGTTTCACGAGAATATGAGTAGGTTGATTTCCTCTCCGTTACTCTCACTGACTCACTCACTGATAAACACACACACACACACATACACACACACACACACACACACACACAATGCGTTGTATTTTTCCTGAATTGTTCAAAGCCAAATGCATGGCGAAGAAACTCTTGTGTTTGTTTGACGATAAGGCCAGTGGACTTGAAGCATACACATCTGTCTGCACTGCTGCCCCTCGCCACAGAAAACCGTGTCATAACTCATTACGCTATCACGCTATCAGCGTAGCGCTCTATAGGCTAAACACAGAGAATTGCCAAATAAGGCTTCAGATCGAATATCTCCGCCTCGCGTGTAACATATGCCAGGAATGAGCACTTTTTTTTCTTTCCTTTTTTTTACACCCCCCTTAAAGGAAATTTGCCCTGAAGACATTGGTGTTCGATACAAGACATTCAACGAACGTCTTCCCTTTTAACCTCTCCCCCCTTATCACCCCCACCCCAACAGAAACCCCCACCCAACCACACACATACCCACACACGCACATACACTCACTCACACACACACACACACACACACACACACACACACACACACACACACACACACACACACACAC
>JASCQY010122017.1:0-14497 GCA_030264315.1 Sardinella tawilis
AATTCACCAAAGTGCAAAAATGATATTTGATTCCGTCAAGTGGACACTTTCAGCTTGATGCTAATGATACCATGTACCTCCAGTGATTGTGCTAAGCTATGCTAATAATTTGAATCTAAGTACTGAACACACTGAGAAGAAAATGATATTCGTTTTCTTGAATAATACTTGGGCACAATGAAAATACATAAATATCAAAAATCGGTGGTGTGTTCCTTTAAGCTATCTACAGTACATGTGCACATCATACAGTAGTTTCACTACTGTTAGATTGACGTGTCAGTAGTCTCACTAGAGAGGGTGAAAGCAGAGCAATATTCCATGATTTTGGTCTCACTGAGCTCTGGGCATCATAAATGTTTTAACACCCTGCAGGTTTTCTGATCTAAAACACAGTTGCTGTTTCACTTCAAACGGGTTAAAAACTGGTGCTTTATGTTTGCATTTGCCCTCGGCAGCTTGGATTTTTCAATACGTGGCCTGTAAACAGAAGACTGACCACCCCTGAACTATGGCTATTCAAAAGAAGTCTGTGTGTTTCAGACCATAACGGTCTTCAATGGAGAAACATGCACTTATCCTGTCCTTACACTGCTATTAAACAAGTCAGTCAACTACAAAACTACAAAAGAAACTCTCTTATCCATCAAAAAGCATATTGTCAGGCTGTACTGTTATGACCTTTACCGAAAGGAAGTGTATTTAGAGGTTGCGGAAGGACTCAGTAACCTTCAGACTTCTAACTAAATTGTTGTCCAGTAGAATTTTTTTTAACCCTCTCAAACCAGTTTCAGATTTGTGCTATTTGATACTAGACAATGTCTGATTGTTCTCAGTCAGAGGATTGTAAAATGACTCATGATTAGACTGTAGTTAATTCTGGCATTTGTGACAGTGCAATATACATGGCTCTTCATTTCAGTGGGGTCTAGTCAAATAAATAATTATGAATGAATTAAATTGAAATGAATTAATACAATTAAATAATTCAATGCATCATAACACAGCTGTAAAAGCCTCAGAACTACTGATTTCCCAGTAGGAGACGTGAACCTATAACATAAAGTATTACCATGCACATGCGCTTATATAGGCCTACAACATACAGTGCCATTTGCTTACTAACATTTACTGTACTACTTCTAATACTGTAAGTTGATGAACTCCAGTGCATTCAACCTACAATTTGGTTGTTAGAGGGATTCACATACTTAACTGTAAAATAACAAAATAGCCTATCTGTTGAAACATTTGCGAGCCAGCTGGCGAACTACAAAACATAGCTAATGGGGCAGAATTAAGCTTTTATTTTGACATTGTTATATACAGTATATAATCTGACATATAGAAACTTGAGTTGCCTGGTGGCATAACATGGTATTACAAAGGAACCAAATGGTTTGCAATTTGCATGCAACTTCAGTGAATATTTGAATTACGCTGATCATAGCTATTTTTGACGTTTAACAAAATGGTTGTTTCTTCCTAATCTGTTGGTTTTTTCTAGGTCAACTCTGTGTTATACAGTAAAAAGTGCCATATGGCACTTTTAAACTTCTCCAAAACAATTCTGAACGAATCATCACTGCAAACAGTATGTAGGTTAGTTGTTTTTTTAAAACCACCGAAACATGCTTATGTAGGTCACCTACTTCCCATTATGCAAGGGGTTTCTGCCAGCCAGCACCATCATTTGTGTTTGTCAAATTTGAGCTGTTTTGGCTTAGTCAAAACAACTGTGTTAGCATTTTCGTTTTGTCTTTGCGGTCTGTGTCAATACCCTTGGGACTCAAGGTGAACCTGCTACAGGTCTAGACTTGTCTGTTTGGAATGTACCCTTGTCTGATGTTTCATGCAGCAAATGGGGGGTGGGGTGGGGGGACAGTGCAAACCAACACATAACCTATGACCTTTACATTCATCACAGAACTCGGTGAACTCTTGGAGCTTTTGTTAGTAATCTTTCAGTAAATGGTGACACTGCAGTCATGTGTTTTTAGCTGTTTAACTGAGATGTTGTTATTGATCACTTACATGTCATAGCTACCACACTCTTGTCCCACCAGTGCACCTGGGTTTCAGCTCCTCTCAGTAAAATTTATTTGAATGAAAATAATCTTGCATGAAATATAGCTTGTATTTCATGACAGAGCCAAACTGAGACCTTACCTCGCCTCCCTTGTAAACAACACCAAAAGTAAACAAAATGCCTTATAGTCAGAGCCGGAGGAGAGGACAGCAGAGAAGGAAGCAAGAGCAAGCTGAATGACCATGCAAAACAAAACATGGAATAATAGGGGACAGATGCTACTGTACAAAAACAAGGTCAACAGACCTACTGTAAGTCACGTTTCCGACTGTTCGACGGACAGACCGACATAGAGGCGTATAGAGTCGCTGCGCGTGACTAAAAACCTGGGTGGGCTTGTGGAGGTCAGTGTAAAATCAAGTCAGAGTAAAATCCCATCTACTGTGAGTATGTGGTCCCTCTGGTCCAACTGAGCCCCATATGTGGGATGGATAGAGAAGTCGCCAACATGTTTGGGATGCTGGGGTTGGATATGGGACACACAATGATTGGCTATACTCACTGAAGCCTGAACAGATGCGATCTAGTATCACTTGAGCTATGATCAGGTTCTGAAGGTCAGCGCTCATACAGTAGGGAACCATGGGTACCGTACCAGGAAGAACTGGAGTTGAGCACACACACCTGCACTTCATAGCTCATCAACCTTAATGGCAACACCATCAGGCAACATCAGAAATGAGTAACAGATGACGTCAGCCTTCAGGACAGTGCAGCAGCAGGACTCCTGACTGGTAGTAGGCCTATAGGATAGGCCAGATTGACGGCCAGATTGACCTGCATGCGGTGGTGACCAGTGGGGGGCTTCTGAAGCTCCTGCAGCACATCACCACCTGCACCACCCAGCACCATCACACTTGCACTCGCTGTGAGGAGTCAGCAAATGGGAAGAATCAGCAAACCCAAATTAGCTGGTTGTTACCTGCTGGACACAAGACTGGGTTCAATGTTACCCGCTGGACACTAGAAAATGAGCAGTTTTACAGATTTTACAGATGTTTTCAGATGCTATCGAGGGCTGCCAGAAATGTTTTTGCGGGCCGCACTTTGAGAACCCCTGCTTTAGATGAAGCAGGTATTGGTTAAGGAATTCAGGTAACACTTTAAATTACGGCCTGTGAAGTACAGGGTAAGGAGGAGAAGGCCTATGTGTAAGAACAACGTAAAACAACATATCAGGGGATAAATTATAGAGTAAGTCTACGTAGTGCATAACTAGAAAAACACAAATTATGAATTATCTGCTTAATCTGTCCGACGATGCCTCCATTCATTTTGCCCACGGGCTAATTACGCCATAGTGCCCATTACACTATATGTGCCTATATCTTATGTTTATTTCACACATTTTTGATGAATCGATGAACAGTCCTATCATTAGATTACACTTTTAATACAGTTTCAGGACCAAACCAATCTTAATTTTAAAAAAGTTGGAAAGAAATTGAAAACATAGCCTACATTTTAACCCTTAGTATATGGTTCTAGTCAATCATGGACAAGGACTGTGCATATATACAGTATGTTAAACTAGCTGGCTAATTACTGCAACAACTGGAAAAGGGAAGAAACACAAGATTGTCACGTCCATAATGAAGTCATGTAGTGTTTGAGGGAACTACCATCAGCCGTGCGTTCTAAAAAAGGGGAGTCTGGAGTTCATCACAGGACTTGAGGGCAGCAAACAGCTTTGACAGCATGAGGAAGGTGGATGTGGATGACTGTCACACTAAAGCGCTTCCTCTTCCCAGTGATGTCACCGTATCAGCACCCCTGGTGTTGGCAACCAAGAGAGAGCAGACTAGCAGGCCTACTGACTGTGGCATAATTACACGGTGATGCATGCACGGAGCAGTGAAACCTGTCATCTACTTCTCAGATCTATGTGTGTGTGTGTGTGTGTGTGTGTATGTGAGCGCGTGTGTGTGTGTGTGTGTGTGTGTGTGTGTGTTTTCGGGGTGGGGGGTCCACCCCCACCTGTGACCTCATTTTACTCCAACTACTGCTCTTGTCTGGAGGTGTGTGTGTGTGTGTGTGTGTGTGTGTGTGCGTGCGTGTATGCAACATCAAAGTTGTGTTTAATGTTTTTTAAACTATCAAATTACGAGCAATTGACAAGAAATGTCAACATCTTCTATGATCTTAAAAACAATCTGCGTCAGAAGCAGTGATTGCATCTGCCGTTTATTCTTCTTTGCTGAAAATTGGGTCAAAGCAAAGGCCTATTATTTTCTCCAACTGCTCATTGTGGAGAACCTGTGGATCATCAAACAGATAACTGCTTTGTTGATTTGTGCCTAACAAAGGCTAGTGGTTAAACAATGACTGCCCATCTGAATCCGTGTCTGTCCCAAACAAAGACATTCTATTCTGAGCTGAGTTTGGTTAACTTGTGGTTTAAGTCTAAATCTGACATAATGTGACTCTTGTTGTCTGGAGGTCTGGAGGTCTGATGTAATTCTCATTCAATTCTTTCAACATAAATGTATTAAGGCAGGATCCATTCAATAGTAGGGCAAGCTATAGTTTAGCTAACACAATTGCTAACGACCATGTTTTGTTTTGCTTTTTTTTTTACAATGACTTGAAAAGATTTTAAATAATCGTAGACATGATTGTGTAAACCATCGTTAAATCATTCAATTTGAATATTATGTTTAGTCACTTTTAGATGTTTTAGATGTTCTAGAGCGGATGTTGAGTCATTTTGCTGATGTAAATTCTGCTGTCTGTGCAATGGATAGCTGATGTGGAACTGGCTTAGTTACTTTGGCCAGATCATGCCTTTTAAACTGAACTATTGCCCAATTAACATGATTAAACTTCATGTGGCAGTGACTTGCCTACGTTTACTGCAGGACTTCCTGGGTTATACTGTACCTTGCGCAATGTTTGACATGAGATATGGGTTTAACTCTCATGGTTCTGCAGCTCTCTCATCATTTTCATGCTCCACAGCATGGGCAATCATTCCAGTCTGCATAAAGCCACCATGAAACCCAGTGAACCTACTTGTCTGGGGCCCCCAAGGTACCTTAAAAACATCTACATTCAACATCTACATTCAGAGCATGGAAGTGTGGATTAGGTCCAACGATAAGAGCAGAATTATGTTCAATAAAGAAAATGAACTGCCTTTTTTCGCCTAGGTTTTAAAAGGTAACTAGGCAACATTTGAAGTTTTTAGATTAAATGGCTTGTTATGAGATACTATGACAATGACATGTATTATTCATATTATGGGATGAATGAAGGCTCCTCTCTCAGCTCCCCCTATGGCCCTCTTGTGCAGTTACACTATAAGCATGAAAATGGCACCAAGTTTAAACAACGCTGCATGAAACCGAAATCACATGTATTACCTTGTCAGTCAACATACAGTACAGTAACTCTTCAAAAATGACCATTGCATTTTGGTTTGCAAAAAAATCCATCGGGGACAATTTCTGACCTGCCTTGTATGCCTTTAAGTCATTATGAGTAAGGACATTTCAGAGAGTTCAATGTGCAACATTTCGGGGCCATAACTAGCAGAGTTGTAAGCTATAAACTAGATGGCTTGACTCTTGACCTTATGTGGCTTGCACTTGTACTCACACCCATATACAGTATGGCTTGCAAGCTTAAGGATTTGGGGCATTCAGTTACGCAAGAGCTATAACATTTGGGGCACTTACTGTTTCCAAAGATATGATGGCTCACAAACTATGGAGATTTAGTATGAATAAGATCAAAAGTGCAACATAGACTAAGTGGCATTAATTTGTCTTATTTAAGTCAAGCTACTCCGTATATATATTTAGAAATTTTGTGTAAATTCTCAAGGTGTGCAGTCTCTGCCCTGTGTAAGTATAGAGAAACCAAACTGCAGATTGTGCAGAGTGTGATGATAAAGGTTGTTCACGGTCCAGACACAGATAATCTCTTAAGTGCAATGTAGCTAATTATAACGTCTGTATTGTAGTCTGATGACATTCAAGCATTTCTTAACCGTGACTGCGCCTATGCATCTATAATCTGTGTGTGTGCTTGTGTGTGTGTGTGTGTGTTATGTTTAATAAATGTGCTGTGACTGTTGTTCTTGCTCTGCAAAGTAGACATGTCTTACTTTATGTACAGTGAGTAGCAGAGAGGAGAACTGGGTTGTGTGAAATCAGAAAGCTGTTTTTTTTTTAAAGCTGCCTACTGTTGGCATCAGTTGAAATACTGTACTGCTTGTTTGTCTCTGTAGAAGATTGACTGGCACTCACTTGTGGTCATTACCAATACCAAAACAGTAGCTGGTAGGCTAAAACATAACATGTACTGTAGGAAAAGACAGAGTGTCAGTGTGTTTGTAAGCATTTGTAAGAGATCAGTTCACTGGTGTGAAGTGATGAGACCTTAGGTTCTCACCTTCCTTAAATAGGGGTTCATATATCTTTGGCCATCAGCGACATGGGAAAGTGCAGTTGTGTTTATAGGTATGAGAATTCTGCTTACTCTAGTGATATGTGGATGACAGTGAACCAGTTCTTTTATCAGGGTAGATCAGTTGCCGTGGGAACGGACTAGCTATATGGTGGAAAATTCCCATATTGTATGCAGGAATTATGTAAAACCTCCAACAACGACCCAGAGTAGAACAGGTAGAACCTTGCGTCACTTCTTGCCAAAAAAGATGCTCAATTCTTCTGGTGGCAGCACAATCAAAAGTAAAAGTAAATCCTGTGGGCATAGAACTTCTTTCTTTACATGTCAGTGTTTTTATTATTATGACTTACTCCATGCTTCTCATAAAAACAGAGATGTTGGCAGGCTGCTGAATGTTTGCGACAGATTGGAACAGTACAGTATAGTGGACCTCATACAGTATGAAGCCATTATTTGTTGTTATATCTGAAAAGCCATCAGTTCTCACCAGACACTTTTATGAATGAAAAACAAATATGACTCTGTGTAAACATGGAGGAACATCCTGTTTGAAGCGGTCTCAGTAGACAGTGGAAGTCTTGTGACAACAGACTCATGACATGTGACAGAATGGTAAACTTAGGATTCATTCATACTGCCAACAGAACAGGTAGGCTATTAAATGTGTCCAAGTACTCTCAGTGACCTTTCTGAGGCTGTATATAGTCATCCTTTCTCTGTCCAGAACTCACCAAAATTGCCTCACGTCTGGGAATTTGGGTCTTGAGACAATGGGTTGAATAATAACCTTGAGCAAGACACTGTGTCGCCTAGATTTAATTAGATATTCTCTCTTATACATGCAGCTGCTGTTCTGGTGTACTATTATAGAGCTGTATATTCTAAATAAAACTTGAAGTAAATATTATTTGAGTGGATATATTTGCAAGGGTGGAATTAGAAAACTTTCTGCCCCCTTGGAAGCAAACAGCAGATGCCTCAGCCTGGAACTCTAGTATAGAATCTGCATTTACATGAACAAAGTGGTTAACAAAGGCAAAATACAAACATCTCTACTTCACTGCCACACACACACACACACACATACACACACACACACACACACACACACACACACACACACACACACACACACACACACACACACACTAACCCCTATCAACATGAAATCATTACAATGTCAGGTTTATTTCTGAACTGTGAGCTGAATTGTTCAGACATATGTGAATCAACAAGAAAAAGACAGAAGAAAAACTCAATCTCAATTGAAATTATGCACTATGTGCATGAATTTGTCCAATTTTGTCCACATGAATGGAACTTTTAACTACAAGGTCCTCACTGCTGCAACACTGCTGTAGCCTACCTGCTAGCTTCTTATTAGCCTACATGATTTTTTAAAAAAACTCTATCAACTTGACATCATACACCATTTTTATTATATACAATTTGAATGTTTGCATCCTTCATCAACAGGCTGATGCTAATGTGGAATTCCGATTCCTCATACATCACTTTTCTCTCTACCCATCTGGCCCCAAGCACATGGGCAACCCCTTGTGAATTGTGGTTTGGCTGATATGAGGGTTTGTTCCTCTTACAAGGGAGTTTTTCCCCGATCGTCCCCAGTGTTATACAGGTTCAAGGTAGACCCTGCTTATAGCTTTGAAACATGCTCTTTGTTGTGTTTGTAACACGTTATAATTACGATAAAATAGAATTGAATTTAATTCCCACTATGTTATAAACCAAACTCTCTCATGCCTCGGGAACCCCTAACAATCCCCCTTCAGTTTATTGCTTCCCTGAGCACAGTTACTGTAAATATGAGGAATGTGCCAACAAACAGGGCCAAACAAGTCTAGTGACTGAATGTGGTGGGAAGGAAAGAATTGAGGGGGAGAGAGAGAGAGAGAAAGAGAGAGACCTGTATCATTGGTAGGGAGGGTTTGGATAAAGTCCAGATGATAAGTTGAATGATAACAACAACAAACTGAGTAGCCTATGAACAGCTAGCATTGCTCAAGGTCTGCTTCAAAGCGCGGGCATAGTTGCTAACCACCTACGCGCTTAGAGACTGATTGATGCATGTTGCCAAAGAATGTGGATCATTTATTTTGACTTTCAGTACTGGCACAAGGATCATGCATTACTTTCACAACACATGATAATCAGAAAATACTACTACTACTACCATTACTACTACTACTACCAATACTACTACTACCACAATACTAGTACTACTACTACCAATACTACTACCACTACCACCAATACTACTACTACCATTACTACTACTACTACCACAGTGGTGGTGTCCCAAAGCATTATTAGTTTGTCGGAAATGCCGTGACGTATGGCTCCACTATGATTAGCTCTCCCACCCCGCCCCCATTCACTACGCAAAATGACCTCTATCAGTTGGAACTAACGTGCCTTATCCAGAAATCTGTCATGAAGTGAATCTAGGACCCCATTGTTGTTTCGACCCCTGAAACGGGAAGTGATGCAAGGAAACCTGAAAAAAAGAACTGTAGGAAGCCTGTGACAGAAAGCTTGCCCACGCAGCTGTGAGAGGAATAGGGAAATGGCAGTGGTTCAATACACCCAAACACATACACACACACACACACACACACAAACACACACACACACACATACACATACACAAACACACACACACACACACACACACAAATACACTTATGCACAGACAAAGAAACCTTTCTTTTTCAACCTCAGTAATAACTGGTTAGGCATAAATATAGAAGCGTCTGAACAATAAGCCATAAAGGAGTGAAAGTGTGCTGTGTGTGGCGTCAGACACACAAATAAAGAGGCTTTAAAGGCCTTTAAAGAGGCTTTAAGACTTGCCTTGCAAATTGCAACAAGTTCACAGGAAACACTGATTAAAGTCCTAGATGAACATACAGTATATTGGTGATTTGCATGTGGAAATTCTACTGTAAGGGTTGATTTTGCATAATATCTGCAATGCTTCCAGAGAAATATGATTCAGGGAGGTCTATCTACAGGCTCCCCTGTAAGGCTAATGCACTTGTGTTCCATTCTGTGTCTGTGGTTGTGCATAATTAATTTTGTGTGTTAATTGTATATGTGTTGAAGTGTCTGTTGTACTGTGCCTGTGTCACTGTCGTAATGTGTCTCACTGCCCTTGGTTGTCTGGTAGCAAAAGAACTTTGCCCCTGGGCATTAAAGTAACAAAGTGCTATCTATCTATCTATCTATCTATCTATCTATCTATCTATCTATCTACAGTATCTATCTATCTATCTATCTATCAATCTATCTATCTATCTATCTATCTATCAATCTATCTATCTATCTATCTATCTATCTATCTATCTATTTTATGGTGTTATCTTACACTGTAAATGTGTGTTGATTCCACAGCACATTCTGCTGTATGAACAATTGCTTTTGTTCCTTTAGAATGATGCCCTGTCAGTCTTCCTCGTTTCTCACCTTGTCTCCCTTGTTCATTTGTTTGTTGCCTTGTTGTGCAAATTTGCACTGGTGTGTCGACAACCAGGCTTAAAGAAGCACCCCCTTAACTACATTGCGTCTTCACACTTTCACCCCATTCCCATGGTGCAATCCCACCTCTCCAAAGACATACATCCCCCAAGACACACACAAACACACACACACACACACACCAGATGACTCTGTGTTTCTGCCACACTGTCATGGCTGAGGAAAGGTCAGCTGATCTGCTGCTGGGTGTTCTGATGCGGTTATAGCGATGCAGTTTTTATTCACCTACAGTAAGGCTTAGTCATTGAGATGCGTATGGAGCTTCAGAGGTGAGAACTACTGTATATAGGCGTAAGTGAAATGACTGAAGTCATTCTTCTTTTGGCTCTCCTGTTAAGTTGGTGAAATGTCACATACATGATGTAAGCAATAAGCCCTGAGAGGCCATGAGTTATGCTCATTTTACCACGGCTAGGGTGAGTCGTTCGTCATGATGCGCACTCAAGGGGCTTATTGCTTTTCTAAAACTGTTACCACATTAACCCCTCATGATTTCATGAAAAGAAGACACAACGACGAGAAATGTAGCGAATTATTCATAGACAACAATTCCTCCACCAAGAAATATAGTTTGTCTAGCTGAACTGTTGCCAAGCAACGCACAATTGCAACTACGGTTCACTTTGCTATGTCGCAGCAATATGGAATGAAATGCGGTTGGAGCCGTGGTTAATCCTGGATTTTACAACGGCATGGAACGCGATTCATCCAATCACAATCGAGGGTCGGAAGTTCGGAACTACCAGTTTTAGAAATGGTTCTAAGCCCTTGTCCTTTTTGCAAGATGGAACATGCTTGTTCCGTGCTGTCATGACATGACTTTTTGCTGTTTGTGAGGTCAGGCCCAACAGGTCCCAACTTCTTGCTGTGGCTAACAAGCTGTGAGGTAATGCCTACCCAACTCGGCTCTTGAGTTCCCACGCATTTCTCAGGGATAGCTTTCGCTCCGGCCTGGGAATGGCGCCAGCAGCCGAAACTGGAATTCGTTGTTTTTTTGGATTCCTCACTATAAACTAGAAACATTTACTGTAATCATATTTCAACCATCAAGTATTGCTACAGGCCTCAACAGGAACAAGAGCGCTGACAGCTGAAAGTCTTTCAAAACTATCTTTTTGGCAGCCTTTGGAACGCTTTCAAAAATGGCTGGTATGATATCATTAAAGGAAATGTAACACTGTGTCAACTTGTGATCGTGTTTGTGCATGTTTTTAACATATTTTATATAGCAGCTTACGTTTCTGAGTGAATGTGCTACAGGCACAACCAAGTAACGTCCAAAATGGAGGACTGAAATGAATTGCACTGACCTCTACATGCTCTGTGTCCAATGCTTTTGCTTAATATGTGTCATGGCCTGGTAAATTAAAAACTGTCTTGAAACTGAAAATGAAAAAGCCTTAGGAGCTTTTAATAATGTTGCTGTTGCACATTTCTGTTTTGATTCTCCATTTCCTTCTGTATGCAGATAAGGGATAGCACCACCAGTGTCTTTGTTTTCCTTCAGTCACTGGAATATTGGGGAAGTAAAAGTTGATCTTTACCGTAACCACCAACTTATCACTGAGGGGTACTCCAATCTGGGAAAAGTGGGAAACTTGGCAACTTTCTAGAAAACAAAAGCCTTTAAGATGGAAATGTACCAGGGTACTCCCCTGAGTCATATAAGAGTCCAGCTTTGATTCTTTGATTGTTGTATAATAGATTTGCTCAATAAAAACTGCACTGCCCCAAACATTACTCCTGAGTCCCTTGTAATGATTGACATACTTGATTGGATAATTACTTTCACAGTAGTATGAGGCAGTAAGCTCATGCGTGAAGCGCATGCCCATGCACATGCCATATGAAATGCTGGCATGCATTATAGCAGAGTGCTGTTCAGAACACTAATTACACCCCCACCCCCCCAAAAACCGTGATGGACATCAGATTGGTGCTCAGTGAGGGTTATGAGGTCAATATAAGGAGTCAATATAAGGGCTAGTTATGAAGTTTATTTGTTTCTTCGGATAATATTCTTCGGCTTGTCCGTACTCCATGTTGCATGTACACACAGTATGATACTGTAATATGGCATCATACCACATAGGCCTAATTCTAATGCTCTCAAGCACTCCTCAGCAAGAACACCAGCAAGAACACTGTGAACCGTACATACAGTAGGTTCTTTTGTGAGAGCTTGTTTTTCTAAAGCCATCTGCACCTCACCCACTAGACTAACTTGAGAACGGGATTGTTATGCTGGCACACCTTATTGGGAGAAGTCACAGCATGCACCTGCAATCACGAGGTAGGCCTTCCAATAATGTACTATTTGCATGCATGCAACTGCTGTTCCCGTGCTCCTTACACCAACATGGGCCATTTGTTTCCAATGCACTGTTGGATGCGAAAGCCGTTGCAAGACCCCAGGTGTTCAATCAAATAGTATAGATTTCAATTTCCATCGCTTTTTTCCTTCATGTAAATGAGTACTATTGAAAGCTAGTAGAAGTAAGTATACAAAATTAAAGTGATGAACATTTTCTAAACCAATAAACATTGTTCTTGTCATCAGGTTATAAAATTGTTGCTTATTTTAAACTAACACGATCATCTTCAACCCAGTGGCAAGTGGTGCATTTAGTCTTGATTAGATACTCCAGTGTCAAGATTCATGGTCTTTTGGGGACTCATTCGCCATATACTGTGCTCCATTACCCTTACTGTAAGTGCTGCAACAAAATGAGTTGTCTACGATTATTTTATCAGAAAATAGAACAATCGATGACTCACCTATGTGGGCGAGTGAATTTGTCACCAGTCCATCACTACTTCTGAAACTACAGTGGGGACTTTCAGAGGGTTTCTGTGGGATTCACAGGTGTTTGTCTGTCTATCCGTCTGTCTGTCACTGAGGTCATCCCTCAATTTAGTGTGTACTGTAGATCAAGACCACTATAAGGCTAATGTGCATCACATCTACAGCATGTCACTCTAGTATGTATGACGGGTGTGACAGTCCACCACACTATTGAATCACTACTATTGTTAAAACGTGACAATGTGTGTTGTGTTGTTTCATGGTTAAAAATGTTTTCTCATATATGTAGACAACTCTCCCAGGCCTAAAACACAGAACTTAACTCAGCTTTTCTGTAAACATCTTACCAAACTTAGTCCAGTCTTTCCTTTTATGTTTAGGGAAGGATTTATATTTCATTTCTTTTTAAAAACTTGCAGATAGAGGAAATCAATAACATTGAGATCCGAATTTCATTCTGGTTTTGATATAGTTTGTGTATACAGTAGTATATTTCAAACCAATAAGCCTTGAAGCATGTATTAATGCAAATCACGAGTCGACTGCAGCACTGACTGTACCCACCACTGGTATGCTCTTGTGGTTATACACATGAATCATTGGTGGATGAGACTTTTAGTCACAACTTTCCATGGTTACAGCTCATTGAGGTACACATCTTTCCTCACAACATGACTGTATTTGGGAATACTAGAGGGATCCTTCATTCCACAACAGTTCAAAACACAGGCTCCTGTCCATGATCACAAAGCAGCAGCAGTTGTTTTGACGACACGCAACACAAGTGTCAGACCGAATGACCTCACACTGATGCACACTAATGAACAAGCACAGCAGCCGACAACAGTGTCAGTGAGCCTCACTTTACTGAGGAAGTGGCCAATGCTCTGCTGAGGGAACACCGGGGGGAAAGAAATTGGACGGCGGCCATTTTTTTTTTCGTTGAGAGGGATGACTGGCCTATTACATCAGGGTTTGGTCAAGCACACGGTGTACCCGACTCTAAATGGGTCTGGCCTGAGACATGCCCCAACATGAAGAAAGGACGTTATGTAAAGTCTTGCAGGCATGATCTGTTTGTGTCAGCAGCTAAGATGCTGAGGGCATTTTAGGTTGTTTGCCTATATGGTATGCTATACAAAAATGCCTGAGGTCATAACAGACACAATGGTCATGATGGTGGTTATGCAATCTGTTTTAAGGGCGGGAACAGGCCTTGAAGTAGGTCAGCCTGTACCATCCAAAGCCAAAGAAATAAACAGAGAAAATAAGCTAAAAATGAAGAAACACCATAAGCCTACATAAAATGTCTCAAGACTGTCTTGTATTTTTGTAAGTTTTCTGGATTTGTTTACTTCAATTTTATGAAGATGTAAGCTCATTGTTATGTTGTTTCTTGTTTGTGTTACTTAGGTTTGAAGGATTCGAACACTTGATTGCTTTTTATTCCTTTTTATTCAAGGCTCCAACTTGTTTTGCAGTCCAACTTTAATTTATGAAGGCTATATTCAGCTCATGATCTCCACCTGATTTCTCACGTTGCACAGCCACTCTTCTCCCTCTCTCTCTCTCTCTCTTTCTCTCTCTCTCTCTCTCTCTCTCTCTCTCTCTCTCTCTCTCTCTCTCTCTCT